>VWPV01012724.1:0-27065 GCA_013389885.1 Geococcyx californianus
TTTTAATTAATTAATTTTTTAATACTTTGCACAGAGCTGCGAGGTTTTACTGCCTTGGAAGAAGATGCAGAGAGCAGCAGCAGCCAGCCTTTCACCTCCTTCCCGTCTATTTTGTGTGTGAGACCCCTGAGGCACAACCCCAGAGCCCTTTCCCTGCACCAGCCCCAGGCTGCAACCCCTACACCTGGCTAAAAACCTGGAAAAGAGCCTGGCTCCACATCCTTACTTTGTGACTCAGGCTCGTTTCTGTTTATACTCTTGTGAGCTGAAGAATGACGATGACTAGTAGCTATATAGATAAATAAAGTATATTAAGTCACAGGAAGTAAAAAGGGAAAACCATTAATTTATTTTTAGAAACCTGTTCTTGCCATTCATCAGAAAACAGAACATTCAAAAGTATGCAGCCAGATAGAAGCATCTGGATGAGGTTTGCTGACCACATACCAACATTCAGACTACACGCAGAGAACCATTTTCCTTCTTTAGACCAATTTCAGTCTCTGTGCCAGGAACACAGGATACAGAGAAGATTGTAGTAGTAGTTTCCGCCAGCGAGCCCTCGGAAAGGGTGCTTTCACCAGTACTACAGCTGCTTCAACACAGCCAGCTTCGTTTTAGCCTTTCAGTGGTCTCACAGCTGAAGCCTCCCTTCAGACACATCGGGGCAGCAGCCCTTACACCCCAAACTGTTACACACATCTTTCATCAAGACTGTCCACACCAGGTTAAACACAACCCAAACAGGCTCAACATCAGCGTGCCCATATAAAAGGACCAATGCCAATGCCAACAGAAGAAGAACGGGTGATTTAAATAAGGAGCTGAATGCTCAGCTCCCCAAAACACTGCATCAACCACGGTACACCCACACATCCCTCCTTTTTCCTCCTGTTGTGGGCTTGCCAAAAGAGCACACGTACATCAGTAGAAAACCTTTTCAGGACAATAGCACCGCAGCACACTGAGATGAATTTAATGGTATTTGCATAAAAGCTTCCATCTTTTGCAGTCTGCAGTAGTTTTCCGGGCAATCGTACCACAAGCATAATGTCATACCATATTTTGAATCTTTGCCTGCCAAAAACCAGGAAAAATTGCAAAGCACGTTCATTGACATTTCTTGTGGTACCTCGTTGGCCAAGATTCGATAGTACAAGTGATCAGACATAAATACAGAATAGTTTTGAACGCTGCACTGGACATGTTTCTGCCACTTTCCTGACTTCAAAGTAGTAGAAACCTCAAACTTTGAGCGATGCTTAGCCCTGAAACTTCCACCTTGGATCTTGTTCCTCTTCTTAAAAACAATTATAAAACTCTCACAATATCACATTAAAAAAAAAAAAAGTTTTAAAATGTATTCAAGACTGCGTTCATTACTTTCACCTCTACGACGTCACTGAAGTCAGTATCTGCTCACTTCTTATTCACTTTTTATAAATGTGTCCTGAATTTGCAGTGGAAATTAATTTAGTTGCCAAGCCTCTCCGTCTTTTACTGAGTGCTGTGCAATGTGTTGCTCTCTCCCGTGGTAAAGTTTTTCTTAGCAAACCTTACTTATCACCACACAGAAGCAATCCCTGTTGCATATTGCAAGTTTGTTCTGCAGGCAGAACGTTGGCTGACGTCAATGCAGATGTACAAGAGGCAACAAATATTTGTAATGTGTTTAGAAAACAGAGGGGGGGGTTTCTCATTTTTAGTACACACTCACCAAGTTTCTCTCTACACAGGATACAAATAGAGGGCGAAGTAAGATAGCAGGATTGGGAGCCAAGAACACATAAATTGTAATCACTGATGTCAGGATATAAGTTAAATAATTTAGAAGATGTAAAAAGAGCAGTGAATGCCTGCTAACCACTCAGCCTTTTCATGACAGATTTCAGATTTAAAAACTCCCTTGGAGCACCTACAGTTGTGTGCAAAAAGTCATAGGTGTACTTGTCTGTTTAAAAAAAAAACAACCCATCTCTGTTTGTCAGAGCTGCAGCCTGAAAGGACATTTCAGTGATTATATATATTATTCATACATCACTCAAAAGACTAAGAATGTACATCCAGGTCCTACCACAGATACAGGAGCTGCCAAGAACAAATCAGATATGCAGATAAGGAAAGCAGGCAAGGATACTACAGAGGAATGGCAATGGATTTAGTGTTTCTACTATCTTTTCATCAGCTTAAATCTGGAAATAGCTGTGGTAATGGCTGGAAGGACAGCCTGCCAGTGGAAGGTTCAAAGATGTGAACTGTGGGAGCTTGAAGAAGAAAACACCAGCATGTGGGCCAGCTGCAGAGGAGAGGCTGGAAACAAGACACTGGAAAAAACAAAGCAAGTTAAAACAGGAGAACGCGCGGCGCGGCACAAAGAAACAGAACGAAGGAGAAGCGAGGATGTATGCAGGGACACGGGGCAGCCGGCTGCACACAAAGGCTAAAGGATGCAGGGAGGTTAGGGGGCAGGGAGGAGGGCTGGCCCTCCCACCAGGATGTAGTACTGTGCTTTCAGAAATAGAGGGATGATGGATACAAATCAAAGGCTAAACCAAATAAATACAAAAATCTATTTCCCTTGGGGCCATGTGGGATAGCCGGCGAGGCAGCGGTGGTGACTAATGCAGCCCAGCACGAGGAGCTCCGCTTCCTGAGCACTCAGAGCTTCCCAAGCAAGGCAGCCACTGTGGTTGTTCCTAAAAGGCCTACATTTACCATAAATTACCTTGCAGCAACAATGAAAACACCACTACCTTTTCGCACTTCAAAGTACCGGGAAAAAAAAAGTTGTGCCTCGTTACTCCGTTACATTGCTTAGATCCAACGGCTGGCACAAGATGACTTAGCACCACTGAAAATAACACCACGACAGGCTCGCAGCAAGGCACGGAGGCTGCCAGCTCCGGAAAATCTGTCATTTGTAAAACCCCTCTAGGGGTTTGTACCTACAACAAAGCTGCATGTCCTGCCGTAACGTCAAGTTTGGCAGCAAACACAAGTGAGGGTGGGAAGGTGAACAGTCCCACATCGGCACACACTGTCCACAGCTCAACTGCTTTTGTAGTCTCTGAACAGCGCTCACTTGGCTTGCATAACTAAACTACGAGCCTGTGGGCAGAAGTAGTTTTTCAGAATCCCTGGAAAATCTCACAATAAGTAAAAAAAGTGGTGGCTTCTGTTCATTCACCTCATCAGTCTAATGTTTTATGTACACATGACCCAACACCTCTATATGAAATGGATGTCTGATAACAGAAGTACTTCAAACTCCCCATCATCTTCCCGAAAGGCAATGCCAAGGACTTGGCACAGGCACTCTCTGAAACCTGCTCAGTGCTTTTGGCTTGCACAGATCTCCTCCCTGTGTTGACTGCCCTCTGCAGCAAATGAAGATACAGCAGGGGATTCAGCCTTTCGACAGCTCAGTGCAAAGATTTACAGGTATCTTGATAATACAGAGCAGGATGCTGAGCTCTGTGCAGAGCCTAATGGGGTCTCTTTCCTGAGAAGTCCCAAGCCTTGCTGTACAGTGCAATAAAGCCATATATTTAGCACTAAGCTGTCAGTGAGAACAGCTTCTCCCTCCTTTGCCTCCTAGAGAAGCCTCTGGTTGGAAGTGGATCAGAGGGGAGCTTGCTGAGGACCCAGCAAGATGCCAAGCATCACCCAGCGAGTGCTAAGAATGCTCACTAAACCATAAGACAGACAAGGAAACTTAGCATTCGTCAGCCTTTCACACAGTGAAGTCCTGAGGTTTGTCACGCCTGTTACATTACAGTTCCTTTCTTCCTTTTCCCCAAAGCGATCCTAATTTAAAGCGAGCCTTATTTTCCAACCACAGCACGTCCCCAAGCATTTCCTTTTCTCAAAATCTCCAGAATCCAAAGGGTGTAATTAAAGTCAAAAGGGACGTTTTTCTCTTCCTAATGCCAATAAATACTGCTGCTTCCCAGGATTATTCTCTTGCCTTCTGTTTTGGCATGCTACTTTTACCCCATATTTCATGTCACACCCGTGTAATCGTAGCGTGTAGCCACAGAGCTCCACGTACCCTACCAACTCATCCACCACCTCAAACTGTGCAATACCCTGCTTCCCATCACCTCAATGCTCTGTAAGAGCTCACAGTGACTGATAAACTGCCCTGCTTGCTGTCAGTCTTGTCCAGGGCAAGGCATGCTTCCTGCAGCTACTCGGCAGACCGAGGCACAAGCCTCAAAATCAGAGCTGGTGCTTTGGCTGCGTATGTGCTCATCCCAAGAAATGAATAAGTTATTACTACAAATTAAAATATTAAGTTAATGATGTGCATGACTGCAAGTTACAGAGCTGGAAGTCTTAATTAAATCAACACAGTTATTAGCCCCTTGTCATCTCTGATTAATTATTAGCTTCATATGCTTCATCATTTTCACTGTTAACTGAAATAGCTGCCTGTGCTACCATGGGAAGCAGGGTAATGCATACAAGAAACATATGGAACCATGCTGGAAGTCCCAGCTCCAACTTCTTCCAGAGAAAAAAGGGAAAACATTTCATTTTCTAGGGTGACAGTCTGATGACATTTAAGTCAGTGACAAAAAACTCTCATGGTTTTCAAAGGGGTCAGATGTTTGCTTTTAGCATTTTTGATTGGCAAAAACTAAGGGGTAAAGACTTGACTTCTAATCTTGTGCTTAGTCCTCAGCACTTGTCCCAGTGCCTCTAAGCCTTTCTCTGAGGCAACAGGATATGACCACGGCCCTTTCAGAAGCTGACGTGCCAGTACCCTTTCCCTAGAGCCCACCCCAATTATGACCCTCTCCTCATTGTCGTTAGATGCACTCCTTAACCCAGAACACAGGAAGGAATTGCCATAAAATAAGCTGGCAGCCATCAGCTGTGCTGTCTGGGTCCTGAGGGCACAGATGCAGCTGAGGACACCAGTCCTTTCATGCCACCGAAAGAGCCAAAAATAATGTACTGAGGTCACTTTTTTCCTTGCTAGCGAAAAGTAAAACAGCACTTTGGATGTAGGTAACCGATAGCATTTACCCAGAGCTAAAGCCTCCCCTTTGGTTTCTTGTCTTCTATCACCCTCTTGCTGACCCCAACTTTCCCCTTAACTCCTTGTAACAAGCAAGATTCCTTAGCTGTCTGCAGGAGGCTTTTCTGAGTATAAAGATCATTTAAAACCATCAAGGACAAGTCTTCATGTTTCTCCAGTAATAAATGCAAAAGTTACCAAAGAATTGTCTAGGATTTATACCACAAAACATGTAGAGCCTAAGTAATTACACAGGAGATTCATCTTCTAAACAGCTTCTACAAACAAGCTCTTTTGGATAGCTTATCAATAGAAATACAAACATGCACTTCCGAGAACAAAACTGCTCCTTGAACTTATTAATAAGTTGGTACACAGTGTTCACGCCGCTAATGCGTGGTTCAGTAAATTAAATAGAGAATGGCCCTGTGAAATACTACGTAAAGTTTCTCATAGATAAACAGTCAGACAAACAATCTCTCCAGACTCTCACCCTATCGCTGTGATTACCCCATGATAAATTACCACCTGCCCCATGAGTAACAGTAGAACTTTCTAGTGCCATTTTATCATTTAGTCATCTTACCGATATCTGTTAATGGACCGCAATAACACTTCAGCTTCCCATGCTTTACTTGCTTTCCGTTTCAGTATCAAGAAGTTCTAGCTCCTTATTTTAATAAATAAGTTAACGAAGGACAATCAGTGGCACACAGAACCCCCAGCCCCTGGTATTTAGATACAAAGGCCAGCTGGTTTGTGTCAGACATTAAAGTTTTCTTTTCATTCTGACCTAGCGTACGGTTTGACGAGCTTACAGCATTTCTTTTAGAAATGGGCTGAACTCCAGTGAAATATTTGGCCATTTAATGAGTAGACTCTAGGATAACGGTTTTCGTGGGAATCCAAGAAGAAGTAAAGAAAAGAGCTCCCCGTGCTATTCTTAGCTGCAAACAGTTAGATTTGGAATTTTGATTGTAAAGCATGGAATTTCTAAATGGTGCCATGCTAAATTTACTTCATTTGTATACAATTCAGCTGGATAATCAAATGTGTTCCAGTATGTTCCTGGTTAGCATCTCGGCTCTAGTTTTATTGTCTCTAAATCGGTACAAAAATGCATTCAGTAAATAGCGCTTGTAAAATTTGTGTCCCAGTGCGTGTAGGTTTTATATACACAGCGTGTGTGCGTGAAGGTTTTATATAAATGCCTATGTGGGTGCACATGCATGCACACAGGCACTGAGCTGTGATTTATTTCTAGAGGGAAGCCAAGGAAATTCCCACCCCCTACCATTTAAACGATCTGCTCTTTGGCTCCAAGCATTCTGTAACTTCTTAGCCAAGGAATGTATTTTCCCCTTCCAATATATATAATTTATTTTGCTGCACACATTAGTTAATGATACAGAGAAACATGATTTAGCCAGCTCTGTAAAACCACCGCTGACAATCTGAGACAGACCCATTTCATTTAGGAAGACCTTTTTTTTTTCCCCCGGCTCATCTACCGTGGCACAGATTGAATTAACAGCAATCATCAACTCAAGGATTTATCCCATATACTTTGTACTCCAGGAATTATTTATAATTAGATTGGCTTCCCGAGCTCAGACGAGCTTTTAATTACTATACTAATGTGAGTAAAAAGGACTTTACACTGTTTTGTGGGGTGGAGAGGGAAGATGGGAGAGAGTTATTTTATTTCACTGGTACTTTGCGATTATCCCTGGGTTTACAAAACCAGTTGATGAGATGCTAATGACAAGAAAAAACTTATCGGGGCACTCGGTGCCCGCAGAGCCCACTTCCCAGCTGGAACAGAACTCTCCCCATCCCCGCATCTTGCCCACCGCACCAGACTTACGTGGTCCCCAGGGCGCTGCAGCCGGCAGCCTGCGCAGGTGGATCTCATCCTTATCCATCTCCTCCCCGGAGCCCCGCAGCCCAGCAGCCACTTGGTACCAAACTGAACTTGCCAGGATCCCTGCTCCTCCTCTTCCTCCTCCCTTTCCCCCCCCCCTTCTCCACCTCCCCCCCTCTTTTTTTTTTTTTTCGGGGGAGGGCGCGTTCATCCAGCGGAGCAGCCCAAAGAACAACTCGTGATCAAACTTGCAGATACCCTTCTCTCCACACACAAAAGTCTTCTTAGATAGATATAATACTACAAATAAGACACAATCCTTCCGTGCCCATTCATCTCCTTCTATGACAAGGTTATTCATTTGATGGACAAGGGAAAGGCTGTGGATGTGTTGTACCTGAACTTCAGTAAAGTCTTTGACACCATTCCTCACAGCATCCTGCTGGAGAAACTGGCTGCCACCGGCGTGGACAGGCACAGCCTCTGCTGGGTTGAAAACTGGCTGGATGGCTGGACCCAAAGGGTTGTGGTTAATGGAAGTAAATCCAGTTGGAAACCGGTCACGAGCGCTGTTCCCCAGGGTTCAGTGCTGGGTCCAGTCCTGTTCAACATCTTTATCAATGATCTCAATGAAGGGACTGAGTGCACCCTCAGCAAGTTTGCCGATCACACCAAGCTGGGTGGGAGTGTGGATCTGCTTGAAGGAAGGGAGGCTCTGCAGAGGGATCTGGACAGGCTGGATCCATNCAGGGAAGCTGTGGCTGCCCCATCCCTGGAGGTGTTCCAGGCCAGGTGGGATGGGGCTCTGAGCAGCCTGGGCTGGTGGGAGGTGTCCCTGCCCATGGCAGCAAGGTTGGAACTGGATGATCTTTAAGGTCCCTTCCAACCCAAACCATCCTTATCACAGTATCATAAGGTTGGAAAAGACCTTTGAGATCGAGTCCTTTATGATTCTATTTCCTATTTTTTATGGATGTTAAAGCCTCTGCACCTTTCAGTTTAATAAAAAAGAAAAGAAGAAACTGAGTAGAAGTGCATCTTGGTCTGCAATCAAAGCAAAGCCGCCACTTGTGGCTGCCTGTCACAGCTCTCCAACTTGTCCCACCCCACCCAAAACCACATTTGCCTCCATCCACACTGATACAGTGGCACGCAGAGCCCCATTTTCCAACCAGACTGTGCCCACTTGGGGCAGCCAGCTGCTTCCCCCCCATGTCTGGTCCAGGAGGGATGCTCAGAGTATCCCAGGAGACACCAACAAACTTGAGCCTTTGCAGAATGTCACCAGTGAGGTCTAGTATAGTTCCCACTTGCTTTTTACACCTCCAGCTGGATGGCTACAGTATTTGCATAGGATTTGGAACAGGATTCCAGTCTTATTCCTCTCTATGGACTTAAACTCCTCCTCAGTGCCCCCTGGTCTTCTCCAAAAGAGAAAGCAGTCAGAGAATGGTGCAGATAAATCCATGCAGAAACAACTGACCCGGATTTATCTGCACCATTCTCTCACTGCTTTCTCTTTTTTTCATCTCAGACAAGCACTTAACCCTGAAAAATGCAAAGACAGAAGCGCACAAGGTCCCTGCCAGAAGGAAACAGGCTCAGCAGGCTTCCTGACTTCTGGCAGGCATCCTGCGAACGCCCTGCCATCACAGTCCAAGTGCTGCCATGCTCCTTCCTGATCCCCTGGCATCCACAAAAAGGGCATCACTGAGTGGCAGCACCGTGGTGGTCCCCTGCAGAGCCACAGCCAGCCTGTGGGCTGAGCTGTCACTCAGAAAACAGGGTGCCCAGCACCAGTGTGGGTGGCATGGGGGCATACCGAGTGACAGGGAGCAGGCACTGCTTGGGTCACAGTCCCAATTCCACTCGCAGCTCTCCTTTGTTACCAGAAACATAATGGGTTACAGCTCAGGTGTCTCTGTGGGGCTGTATTTTTAAAATTGTATCTTTCCTGGGTTGGTTGGAGACTTGACAAAAGGGATAGCAAACACACAGAGATAAATATATAAACAAGGGAATTGACATGTATTTACTTTCCCCTCCTGGAATACAAACCCTAGAGGCTTTGAAACCGAGTTGGGATGCTTTTAAGCTACATTTTGTATCTTTTTGGTCCTTTTTAACTTCTATGAATTTTTTTTTTTTTGGAGACAGTATGGATTTTGACTATTTTTAAAATGCACAGTATTTAGTTTATTATTAGCAGAAAAGCAGGCACGTATATTGTGCTGAAATGAAGCCTCACTTGCCAGCTTGCTCAACCGGAGATCAAAGGCACTTGGGAGCGGTATTTTTTTTTTCCTTTGCCTAAAATTAATTTATTTTGGATGGCGATTTGCAACAGAACCAAACCTGGGCACAAAACCAACATATATATTTGTTTTATGAATGTGAAACACAAAGAAATCTGGAAATAATGCTGGATTCCAGTATCCTATCTCCTATTGACCGCGAGTTCCGTGAGCAACTGCTGACTACAGCTGGGGTGGGAACGCAGCCCAGGCGTATGCGTGTACAGGGCAGGCACAGAGTGTGCCTTCAAAGAGCTACCTTTTCTACAGGTAAAGAAAGCCCAACCAGAGGCAGGCCAGCTGATTAATGACATAATTTTGTAAGAGGCTTTAGGAAGTTTTCGTCTGACAAGTCAAGATTTAAACTTGTATTCCAGCCCCACGCATGGAAAACAATAAAAATAAAGCCAACACTACTGCCTCATCCCAGGTGTTTAAGCGTTAATGGGCAATCATTTATTTTTAAAGTGTCCTGAAAATTGAAGTACATTAATCACCTCATATTATTTTAGAAGGTCCTGGGCTGACATGGCCCAGATTTGAGTGGAAATGGAAAAATCCCGGTGTGCAGTGGAAGCTGTGCTCCACCCAGTAGTACTGAGAAACAGGACAAGGAGTTTCCTTGGCACTTGCCTAGAGGAGATCTCCTAGATCTTTTTGCTGCTTTGGAGAAGCCCATTGTTGGCGAGAGCTGTAATAACAAAAGGAAAATCATGCATCTGGGCAGAATCTGCCTGACCTCGCTCACTCTGTACTGCTTCCACACTCTACCTCATTTACCTGCGAGTATCACACAGTATCACAGTATTGTAAGGTTGGAAGAGACCTTTGAGATTGAGTCCAACCTATGGCCCAACACCTACACCTACTCCTACTTGTCAGTTACACCATGGCACTAAGAGCCTCATCCAAATTTTTTTTGAACACCTCCAGGGATGGTGACTCCACCACCTCCCTAGGCAGAGCATTCCAGTGAACAATTACCCTCTCAGTGAAGAACTTCTTCCTAATGTCAAGCCTAAACCTCCCCTGGAGAAGCTTGAGACCGTGTCCTCTCGTTCTGTCACTGGCTCCTCCCTTTGCCTGTGCACAGACTTCAGAATGAGAGTAACGGCAAACGCTGGACCACTCCTGCAGCCAAAGCGACAGAACTGAGCAGTGGGACTGCTCAGACTCTGACTGTGCATGAGAGCAGAGGAACCAGGATTTGTCTTTTCAAGAGCCCCACGAGCTAAAATAGGCTGGTGAGCTGATAGCAAGCAGAAACTCCAGCTACAGTTTTCTTCCTCAGCGCGTGATAAAACCATTGTGCCATCTCAACACATACTTGTGAGAAGAATGGTGAAGGGATGGAGAATCTGCTGTCTAGGCAATAAAACACAAATGCTTGCTTAACAATTAGGATGGAGACAGTGCTGCTTGGCATCCACACGTATAGTAAGCACGCTTGCTGGAAATATTTACGGCATACTGCTGCGAAACTTATTGTGCACCTTTAGAATAGAAATAATGCAATTCTCAGCTCCCCTGCTTTGCAGCTGAGCACAAGCTCTGCGTATTTGGGGCGCTCAGGCTTTGAAGAAGTGCCCACGTGGAACACCAGCTCCACTATCCCAAATGGCAAAACAAACAAACCAGCCCAACAACCACCTCACAGTTGCCTCTGAACTATTTTTGAGGGGCATGCAGGGAAGGCAGGGAAACACTCCAGCTCTCCGTTCAGCCGGGGCATCCGGAGATAAGAGCCCATATCCCTGGCAGCCACCTGCAATGGCATGAACGCAGTCACATGCTGGGGAAACAAAGCCTGGCCGTGGCTATGACAGCAGCCTACCCCCTGCCTCCTCGCCTTCCACACTGCACGTGCCACACTCCTTGGCTGTCATTGCTGTCATGCAAAAAGGTAATGGAATTGTTGTATAGAAGGTAGAGAATCAGGTTCCAGAGCCCTAAAAATCACAGGCAGTGTGGGGAAAATGAACAGAGAATAATAAGTCACAATATACAAACTAAGGCATATCCAGAGAAATTTGCAGCTGGTGAGATTAATCAGGAAAAGGTATCTTTTGCCACATGATATACTGAAGTCACAAAATCATTATATAGTAGCAAATATAACAAAACTAGGGATACAGAGCATTGTTACATTTTCCTGCGATACAAGTGAAATCAGAAGCATATCCTCCTTTAAAAAGGGATGAGAAACACTTATGAAAAATAGGTGTCTACTGTACTAAGTAGTCTGGCTATAATTTTCAACTCGTTAAGCTCTTAAGCCTCTGTTTTTTGGAAAGGCATTTGTGGGGAAGGATGTTCTGTTTCTTATCTCCTTTCCTTGCTACTTACCATTGCCAGACACTGGCTCCTGGGCTGGAGGGACCTCAGAATAAGGGAAATCTTTTGGGTGGATAACAGTTAGAATTTATATAGAGCTTATGCACCTAAATAACAAATAAAATATCCCGTGCTTAACTCATTTGGGTCAAATATTAGCATCTGTTAGAATTATTAAGCAGATACTGCTAAAAACATGTCATTAATGCCTCAATCTTGCAAGTGCTTCTGTGCATGCTTACATTAAATATTACTTCTGTGAGCAGTGTCTGCTTTTTTTGTGTGTGTGTGTGATTTAACCTTTTACCAAAGTTGAGAGAGAAAAATGTTACTGTTTGTAAATAGCAAATGTCTGGTGTGCCAAATATATGCTCAAAGCTGAAGGCGGTTTAAGGACTGAATCAAACAATGTCTGTAGTGAAAAACATCTGCTACTTTGCAGGTCTTTGCCTGTACCAATGGCAAAAGCAGGTTGGGGGTCACCACGATTCCCTGTACTAAGAATGAATATTAAGGATGACTGATTTTCACAAGTTTAGACAACATAAGAAGAAAAAGCAGAAAAATAGAAGACAACGCACACACACAGACTGCTTCTGCACACGAGAAAACTACTCCCTTTCTCACATCCCTATAAAATGCTTTCACTGGTTGCTATTAGCCACTATGGAGATGCACAGAGTTTTCCCATTGATGCTGCTGAAGTTTCCAAGACTCATTTTACACAAGTTAAAGGAACCTCCCGCTTCTTCCCTCTGCGATTTACAGTTGGAAGCGACACCACCCAAGAGCCCAGCCAGGTCTTTGAAACTAAATTAGAAGATGCCGTAAACCATGTTCACAGGAACGGCAAGAGAGAAGATTTGACTCAGACCATGTGAGTCACAGTTGGTCTCCAATTCTCCCCTTGCTACTGATGGTAGGAAATTATGACAGGCAGGGCTAGCCCAGCTGTGCTGCCCGGAGGGGTGGGGACTGAAACTAAACCCACTCCCATTTCTTTAACTCTCTATCTTTGGATCCAAGCCCCCTCTCTGTCCCACGCTACTGGTGATACAAGTTTTCCCAATTCATTTTGACAGGACCATTATAATTTTCAAGCTCCTGTAGGAATCTGGTGCTGTGCTGAAAGTTCTCCTTGCATTTAGGAAGGCTTTTCCTAATCTCATTCCTTTCCTGCTGCAGGCAAGTCCATTGCTTTTGGGCATTTCCATTAGACCTGAAAGTATGTGTTTCCTTTTCTTTGGTCTGTGTGGCTAACAGTTAACAACAGCTATTGACCACCTTCTTGAATTGAAGCTTCAGGTAACCAGGACAGGAAAAATAAGAAGCGTTTTCACGTATCTTGTTTTTCCTTTTCATGGTGTAGGGTCCAAAGTAAAAATCAGCCCACGGTGCTTCTGAGTGCAAAGTGCAGCTGCATGCTGTGACCTGCTTCTCTGCCTTCAGTCTTAAGCAATGAAGTTTTAAAAAAAAGAAAAATACTTGCCAGAAGTGGCTCTTACAGCTTTACTGCCATTTGAATCACACAGAGGGAGAAAAAGAGCAAAGTATTTACCTGTGACTCTACTCGCCACTCTGCCTTTATAGGAGCCAGCATCTTTCTCAACACACATTTAGTCTAGGTGTTCACTGTAACATCTTTTTTGAACCTGCAATTGTTGCATCATTTATAAAAGAAGCAGCAAAGCCCTTTTGTGGAAGATACAAAGAGGCACCAACAGTGACTCAAACTAATCCCCTTTAAGTGGCTTGGATACTGGAAGACCGTAGCCTAGCGCTGTGGTAATCTACAAGACATCTACAGGGCAGAGAGCAGAACCAGCATCCTGCACAGACTGACAGCCCCCTAAAAAAATGAGGTTTTAACATTTTAGTAGCAGTTTTAAGGAATTTTACAATGAGCAATCATGGCTTTCACACACGAGGACCTAAATGCTCTCATACTCATGTTCGTTATCAGCAGATACACCACTAAAACAGCTCAAGTTTTGATAACCACTGGAGATTAAACTCTACACATCTCAGAGATTTGATAGCACTTCCAGAAGGGATCTGCTAGTGCTTTTAACCCTTCCATGTGACCACCTGTGCCCCCATCCACCAGGACAACAGAGATCACACTTACAGTCCCAAAGCATGCTCTTGTGCTCCCTTGCCACTCACTTTCTAAAAAAAAAACAAACCAGGAGCACCCACCGACCGACCGACCGACCTTACCTTTCCTTTTCATCCTGCCCAGGTACCACAGACAAAGAAACCAAAAGCCTTTTTATTCCTCGGTGACTGCTCAGGGACCCCTCCCTTCCCAAGGCTCCCATCTCCCTGCAGGGCAGGTGCTGGGGTTGCCCCTCTTGGCTCAGGTGTTTCCATTTGGCAGCGTGGCCACAGCTGGGAAAATGCCGGGGCCTCTATTAACTCTGCCCAGGCTGCTGCTGTTCCTGGTGTTCGTGGTCCTGTCACAAGTGCATTTTATGCAGTGGTAGCTGACAAGTGAAGACCATTATTTTGCCAAAAAAAGTAGCAGGTTAGGGCTTACACAAATGAGTGAAAATCTGATGTTGTAACAGTACCAGACTGTAGTATAACAGCAGAGAACCTGTTGCACTAATATTTGGATAATATTCCACATATTCAGATATCTGTCTTCTCAGAACTGAATTACTGTAGTAGAAGTCTCAATGATCTACATATAGCAATTATTTCCCAGGTATCATGTAAATGTTATAAGGTCTTTCCATGAGCATGAGGTGTTAGCAGTGAAATTACATGTATGCCTGTCACTGAATTGTAGTTTTAAATTCTATACTGTCATATATTCAGCCACAACTCTTGGAAGTAGGTGTTGGCTAGGTTTTTTGGTCCATTTGTGGGTTTTTTGAACTGTTTACATTATCTATTTTAATATCCATAATTTATCTCCAAGGTGTTTGTGGTTTAAACATGCGAATCATGAATTCAGTCGGGACCTCTGTGAAGACTCCCTGGAAACAATGGAACAATAAGCTGAGAATCCAGCCCAGGGCTGTGAGTCAATTGCAAATTCAGAAAGGTTCACCAGTGTTTTCCAACACACAAATATCCAAGGGAGAAACTTTGAGGATGATGAGCTGGACAAAGAAACAGTTGTGTTCACTTTTCCAGTCTCAGACATCCATGTTTCTGCAGGGCAGGTCTCGAAAGAATGAAATATAGAACATTTTGAAGAAGAATGTTTTAATATGCAGCCATCCATGTGGGACAGGGTCTACAGATCTTAGCAAGACAGAGCAACCCCTGCAATAGATGAGTGCTGGTGTTGGTAATCAGATGTGGTTGTATCCTCATGTGAATGTTTTTGAATATAAAATAGATCCAAGAAAGAATATAGACATTTTTACACTGTGCTTTGAACCTGTATGAATAAAATAATGCAGCAGTGGTTGTTTCTTGGTCAGATGGAACATCCTATACTTTCCAGCAATGTATCTGTAAATATAACTAGCTTGTCTATATCCAGCTGGGTAATAAAGAGTAACAAAGCCATGTCAGTTGTTATTGTACACAAATGCATCAGCAAAATGCACTGCTTACAGTGCAAAGCCAGTGGCTGATGAGGGGGCCAGTGCGTTCCCCACCCCAGGTCTCTGCTTTTCTCAAAGCATCAATCAGGCTGGAAAGTCAGGCAATGCAGGAAGGCATGAGAAAAACAAGGTGATGTCAAAGCCTGTAACTCTAGGCTGGGCTGATTGACAAGAGAACTGGACAAGGGAAAAAAATGTTTGATTAAGAAAAGTTGGTAAACTCATGGTGTTGTATTCACTATCAACTAAGCCAAGGTAGAACCTTTTCAATTAGCCGTTGCTGCGTGTCAGGGGGAGTGTGACATCCAGGCCATTTCTTCAGTTTTAATGTCACCTTCTCCACCTGATCTTAATAAATCTCTCTAATTGCATCACTTGGGAGTTAATCTGTCATTTGGGAATTTTCTGTAGCTCACCCTTGAGTGTCAAAGAGACATCTGTCTGCAAGGAAAGAAGAAAGAGTGTTTCACTACTACTTTTGTCCGGAGTGCAAGCCAAGAGGTACTAGATTAAGGAGTTTTCGTTCAGAGGTGAGCTGCCTTCCGGTACAGCTCACATCACAGATAAAAACTGAATTTGAGAGGGTTTAGGAAGTTCTACATGTATCGCTTCCGTAGATCGAAGCAGGAAATAGTTACATTCACACAAACTCCTGGTGATTCATTTGTCTTCTCCAACTCATCTTTTGAATATTTAAAAACAGGACCTTCAGCAGCTCTTGAGAGTGGCTGAATTCTTGCATTTTGTTGGGGTGATTTGCCACCGGCCCAGCCCATGCCTGGTCACTGCTCTTCTCATACCTTGGTGCTATAGACTGGCAGTTGTCTTTCAGCTGTTGGGTTGCTGACGCTTCATCCTACGCTCCTAAATTACAACAGACGCGATGGATGTGATTTTCTGCCATTGATCAGGACCACACCAAAATAGGTGCTTGGCAACATGCCTGCTGACCCAAATCCATCTGTGTTCATTCTAGGACTGAAGAATATGGGGTTTTTTTTTCTCACTCTGTGTTGCTGCACAAGAGTAAGAGGGATATGGTCATTGGTCACCACATACATAACTTTTATTTTCCTTCAACCTGTTTTATCAACTATTCCAATGATAAATTAAAATCAAGAGTGTTGTGCTCAGTTCTTTTATCTTAGCAACAGGTTGAATTCCTGTGGGAAGATGCCAACAAATATACTGAAGATGAGGATATCGACAGCCATGAAGTGATGTACTCGGCATGAGATCTGAAAGGGGATCAGTGACACAGTAAGAGAATTTCCAGTGGCTGATGCTGCTCCAGCTCCTTTTTCACATGTATAACCTGCACACTCAAACCCCCCCACACATTAAAGTACCTGAAAACAAAACCTCAGATACTCTTCACCATCAGATAATAAAGAGTATTAATTAGTTGTTTATTATATGCATGAGTACAATAAACCTGAACAGAACAAAAAGAAGAAATATCAATGTTCTTTTTTTGAATATTTATCAAATGCTTTTAAAAATACACCTACTCTAAACTTATGAATACCTTCAATTTATCAATGGTTTTGGTAACGTGGAAATATGTAAAAGAGATTCTCAAAAAATTCAAGCTAAAAATCTGTTTTAAATTCTTAAAAAAGCTTTGAAAATCTTTTTTTATTTGCCCTGCTTTTCGTACCTTTCTCAGATGTAGTTATTTAAGTTCTTCTCCATAAATTTCGTGTCTTAAAAGACTCACCGAAACAATTATCTTTAGGATGTTCTTGTAAACACAAGGGGGCACCAACAAGCTAGTCGAGCAAGATACGATGTATTCGCATACTGTACATCAAAACCTCCTGCTCCGACTCTTGATGGTCTTCTCAAATGAGAAGGATTTTGAAAATAAAGTAATGCAATGCTTTATTCATTCCTTCATATGCTATCTCATTTCCTTTACTAGCTAGAATTTGGATTGTTTCCGACTGCAGATGTTTCTCTCTGAAGGTGGAATCCTATATCCTTGGGTTTGGTTTTTTTTAAAAAGGGAATTCAACTTCTAAGTGAAAAAATAGCAAATAACCTCCCAAAAATCCAAAGTGGAGCCAAAGGACCATTAGCTTTTTTTTTTAAACATAGACATATCAGTGATATTTGTGTTACTCAAATTTCCAGTCCCTTTTTGATTTCTTTGTACTTCCCTAACAAAGTTGACCAAAAAAAGAAGCTTTGAAATATAAATTATGAAAGTTCTTAATATAGCATGATCCCATCTATTGAAATATAGGCAACAGCATCTAAAAACAAGTGGAATTTGCTCCATTACAGAGGGTGAGCACGAGATCCACCACCACGTAAATCCTGGGAACAGAGCTGTGGAGTGATGGAAGAGCAATCTAAGCTCTGACTGCTCACCTTTCTCAGCGTGGAATTTCTGCTGTGCTTTTCTAGTCCCATTGCAAGATCCCACATCACGTTTTAAGGCTGCATATGTGAAAGATCAGTTGCAATTCGTTTTCCCACTGTCGCACATAAAAGGTAGCTAAATTCAAAGGAACAAGGTGCTTTTGTGCCATGGGAACTTCTGTGAATGGTTTTGACAGAGTGCTTTTCATTCTAACTTTTCCATTTTTCTCTTCTCTTCAGGCACTGAAGGTTTCCTCCCTAGGTGTTTCCTGCTTTCTTAGGTGCACTCTCATTCATCCTGGATTTTTTCTGTTCTTCCAGTTCTCAAGGTAATTATCCATCCAGCCCTTCCCTCTTCCCAGCCTAAACAAACACTGGTAGAACTACTTTTAAAATGAATTAACACTTTCCAGGTGAACGTGAGGTCTCAAAGCAGACTTCCCTAACTGAGAGCTCATTTAGGAGGGTCCCTCAAGTCAGCGGATAAAAATCACAAGGAGGAAATATGGTTTTTGCAAGTGCTAAACTATTTTCGCTCTTAAAATCACAGCTGAGCCATGCACAGACCTGTATGGAGTTACAAACGGCTCAGCCATGCAGTCATACCATACACAGGACGATTATACCATTTTTATGATGATGATCCAAGCATGGAGTTTCGAGCTTCTATTATTCTGCTTGGGAAAAATGGTTCTACAATTACACAGATCTCACTGTTCAGATTTTCCTGAGGATTTACCATGTTTGGACCTGCTTTTCCAGTTCTCTGTGTTCACATAGCTTTAGAACACTGTTATGTTCTTGTGTCTGTCACATTTAGGAGGGATTTATTAGTGGATTTCAAATCATGCAACTTGCAGATGAGGTCGCCTCCACAATCAATTTATCCATCCCAGAACAAACATAGAGCTGGTTGTGCCCAATGGAAAGCAGAAGGTCTCTGGGGATCCTGGGGAGACGGGGAGCAGGGCATTGCTGGATTAGAAGTCCCAATGCGTTAATTGCTTGCAAGAATAACCTTGACTGCCATGTAACCACAGCTGTTAAGTTTATTTTCCCAGATCCCCCTCCAGATTGTAGACATGAAAATAGAAGTGCTCGTAACCATGAAAATATAATTTCTTATTTCTTGCCTATTTCATGCAGCTAGAATTGCTAATTAACGGTTTCCAGACCGTTTTCCTTTTTGTGTTTGTAAATATATATGTATTGAAGATGTAACTTATTCTTTAAATTCATCATAAACTCAGAAGTATCCTGTGCCTTAACAGTGGTTTTGGGGATAAAACGTGCAAGAGGGAGTCAGGAGATGTGAATCCTTTTCACACCATTAACCACCTTGCTAGTGAATACGAGTTCTGTGTTTTAGTTCTCATATGTAAATGTTTACCTTGCGCAGTACTGACAACAGGCCCAGTTAATAGGAAAGAAAAGACCACCACTCCTGCAAACTTGAGACCGAAGTCTGGCTTTTCCAGCCTCAGCAACGGTTGCTTCCAACTGCACTTACCAGCGCTTGAAATCAGGAAAGTCTATGGCTTAATAAAGTTTGTATCTGTGTGAGAGGGGCTTTTTCTTCAATCATTTAAATAGTTGGAGGGAAGGAGTCACACAGTATCACAGTATTGTAAGGTTGGAAGAGACCTTTGAGATCATCGAGTCCAACCTATGGCCCAACCCCTACACCTACTACCTACACCTACTCCTACTTGTCAGAATCGAGGAGAGGAGCGGGTCAGTTTAGGAGTGTCTGACTGTTGTCCTAAGCCAAGTTTTTCTTCCCTTCCCTTTACTTAATTCCCAAACTACTGGTGGGTTTGCTCGCGTTGTGCCACACGTCTCCAACTGGGTTTCTAACGTAGGCATTTTGTGTGTGTGCAGTAATCTCAGCCTTCAGTCCTGCACTGCAAAAGCTTGCGTTTTGTTTGTGCTGAACTGCTCACTATCACTTCAAGCAGGGCTGTTCCTGCCTGATGCTGCTGGGACATTTGACGGTCAGCTCATTCACTGCAACTGCCAACTGAGCATCATCACCTGACACTTTCGTTCAGGGCTTCAGTAATTAATATTCACTGACATCCTCCTGTTTTGCTTACTTTTCATAAGTCATTATTCCTCCAGTTGTTTTTATATTTACCTCCTTTTTTCCCTTAGATAAATACATTTGATTCCTTCATTTATGTTCTTTCCCTCTTTTATCTACAGATATTCCACGTCTGACCTGGGCTTCTGGGATGGCTTCGGTAGATGCTTTACATTAAACATGACTGCAGCATCCGTCTCCGCAGTGTATCCAAACAATATACAATCCAAGTGACAACACCAGGGAAGCCAGCCAAGGACACCAGAGCAATCTCTGTCGTTGCAAAAACTGTCCTGGAATTTTTAACATTCACATAAAACATCTGTTTGTCATTCGTGCATGGTAATGAATGTATCTTCCTCAGACAGATGAATCAGCTCTTTGGGGATTTGGACGTACTATTTTAGGGAAGCAAGGTAGTCTATACATGATAATGAAATTATACAGTTATTATTGTTCCATATGAATAAATTTTAATGGTGACACTGGCTCCATCCATCGCTCTGCCTGTACATGCTGGGTCTTTTCTTGCTGCACTCACTCCTTCCCCTGTACCGTGTCCGTACACGCATATGGGAAAGTACACTTAGCTGAATGGGGGAAAAATGCCTTGTTTCCAGTTAGATCAGTTCCTCAGACCATCTAACAAGACGACAGCACACGTGCTGGTGAGGGTCCAGAGCAGGAGGTTGCTCTGAAAATGGGACAGAGCCAAGAGTTACTTATAACATCCCAAATAACCCTGCTGCTGACTGCCACGCTAGAGCCTGAATTGGAAGCAATCACAGGAAAGTTAGAAAGTGCCCCTTTGTAAATACTGAAACGTCTAACATCGTGGATGTCAAGTTTGATAAAATTTCATTTCAAGCAGCAATGCAAACTTCCTGGATTTTATTTCATTCACTGTGTCAACTGTGACATATAATGTTTCAATAAACCTGAAATAAGGTGTTCTTTCTAAAGCATGGAACTTTCCTGCAGACAGGAAATTCTTTTACTAACCAACCGAGTAGAAATAGAGTCAAATGATGAATATAATCTGGTTTTCTTGCTGTTATGTTTAAATTTCCACGCTAGACAATTAAGCAAATAAGAGGCTCTTGACATGATAATGTGATCAAAGCAAAGTACCTTAACCTTTCCAACCCCAAAACTCCAACTCAAAAGTAAAGTCTTCCAGCCACAGTGCTGTTCCACAATTGTATCGTGCATGTTTGCTGCAGATTTCCACTGGGTCACGTATTCCTTGCCTAAAAAGAACTTGGTTATGAAAAAAACGAGGTGCTGGTGGTAGTTTCAGCCTTCTGAGGGCACCGAGCTTTGCTTCTGTAGAACATCAAACGTTTGGCTGATGATAAAACCTGACCTAGCGGAACTATACCAACATCACCTTCAGCATGGCAAAGATTTAGAAATTATAATACCTCTCGTGAGACATAGGATGAGACGAAATGGCTTCAGGTTGCACCAGGGGAGTTTTACACTGGATATTAGAAAAAATTTCTTTACCAAAAGAGTGGTGAAGTATTGGAAGAGGCTGCTCAGGGAAGTGGAGGTGTCCCTGGAGGTGTTCAAAAGGCATCTAGATTGGCATTTCAGGACATGGTTTAGTAGGCACAGTGATGTTGGGCTGATGGTTGGACTCAATGATCTTAGAGGTCTTTTCCAACCTTAATTATTCTATGATTCTATGATTTTTGTCAGGATTGAGGAAGACACCCTTTCATCCTCAATATGCTTCATTGTCCTTGTTTCTGGGGAGTGAAAACCCACTGGCTTAAATTTTCTTTTCAAAATATGTTGCACACTGATGGTGCATTTCATCTGCTTTAATCTGAGTCGGATGCCAAGCAAACCTCCAGCAAGATGAAGACAAAGGGGTGATCAGCACCGGGTGGGACTGGTATCACAAGCAGGGAAGCCCAAGGCAGCTGTGCTAAAGCGCTACTGGGCATGGAGAATAAGAAAAACATAGGAAAGAAAAATGTTTAATGAGGGCTACACGGCCTGAATTTATCTCCTTTCAATGATGTAATCAAAAGCAGCTCTCGCTAAGTCAATAAAGTTAAAATGGTAAGTTTGAATAGTTACAAATGTTTGGTCGTTAAAGAACTTCAGGATGATGTTGGACAATATAAAGTTTTGATAAGAGGATAAAGCAGTAGTTTGAGAGTTTTCTAGTGCAGGGCTTAAGTATTTATACATATTTTATTAGCATTCATTTTATAATTATGAGACTGTTATTGTGCCAGATGTATATTTATAAATACCACCAGATTCACTTACAGCACCAGCTTTATTTATGTGATAAATATTGTCATGTTTGTCTTAGAAAATGATCTCTTTTGCTTGCACGCCTTTAATTAGTTCCGCTTTCTGTCATTCTCTGGCATTAGTTTTTGCATGTTTACTCTTTCTGACCTGTGTGTACAATCCTTGCCTAAATGCCAGAACTTGGGTGATACGTTGTTCATCTCTGAAGCTTTGTTAAAGTGTTTGGAGAAGTGAAAAGTGGAGGTTTCTATAAATCTGCCAGAGAATCATAGCCAGTTTTGGTTTGGGGTTTTTTTTTTTTTTAAATAAAAAAAAAAAAAATTGAAGAAACTTGGAAATGGGCAGGAAAAGTTGAAATATGTTTTCTTTAACAGTTTGAAACATCGTATTTCATGCAGCTATTACAAACAGTGAAATGCCCTATTCCCTTATTTGGTTAAAAAAGCAGACAAGCTATATGCAGCGGGTATTCTGCCTTAAAGACCTTTCTTTACAACAATTATTAATTACAGTGCATGATAGCTGGCGTACCCGATTGGTGCTACTGAGCTGAGAAGCCAAATATTGAAAGTTTCTGTTTGAAGGTTCAGTTCATAACCCTTCTGTTTGGATTAAGAGCAGAATGTTTGTGTGAATTTTTTTGAAAAAAAGTTGAGCTTCCAATGATTAATAGAAGTGGTATTATAACACAGGCCATGTCTCCAAAGTCAGCTGAAAATGAACTGCAAAACAGTTTTAAAGGCAAACATAACATTTCATAAACTCGGGGTTATTTGACTTTTTTTTTCTTTGCAATGAGATGAATTTTACAGCTGACAAAGTAGAAATTAGAGGGCGTTATGTTCACCCTGAGGTTTTTTTAAGCTTCATAACCAGGATTACTATTTATCTTCGATTACGCAATCTTCACTGACTGGGAGTCTGTGTAAGAATTTTCACATTGCTCTGGATCCCATTTTTCAGGTTGGTTATCTGTTGCAATCTATGCCTAAACATAGATGTAGCATTTCAGATATCTGTCCTTGCCTCCAGTGTTCAGGCATGAATCACCACATAACTTCCTAACCCGTTCATGGCATTTATTCAAGAGGAAGAAGGTGATGTCACAAGATACACGTTAATGCTTGTCCATGTGTTGAGTGGCAAGTCTCGTTTCTAGAGCTGTTAAATTACAAAAAAAAAAGTGGGAATATCTTTATGTGAATGTATCATAAATATTTCATTTGTTAAAGTGGAATAAAAGAAATTATTATGGAAGACTGAGGACAGAGAATCTATCCAATAAGACTTTCCCCATCCACGATTCATATAAAGCCCAGCATTGAGGTGCCTTAAAAATCCACTGGCATGATGGTCACTGGAGTTTTACAGCACAAAGTGTGAGGGTTCTACTTCTACAAACACAATGTGAAAGGAGAAGTTTCACCACCCTGGTACCCACACACTAAGGTACCAGCATACAAGCTTTACTCCTTTTGCCCAGCACAGATGATCTGGGATCATAGCAAAGACCACAGTGGAGAGCAGCCACTCTGTAATGCTCTGACCAAGTGAAAGACTCCGTCTTCCTCAGAAACTTGTGGGTACTTGATTTAAATATGTGATTGAGTCTGCTGGGAGATTGTTAGTATGTGGCCTTACCTGGCTCTTTAAGAGCCTGTCTTACTGCTAGCAGGAAAGTAATTCATAATTTTTATGAAGAATAGAAACACCCTTAAAAGTGACATAGAAATACTCTTTGCCTTTTTAAAATTTCATTCAGCATTGTTTTTCCAAGTTCAACTACCGTTACAAGGGGAGTTCAATGATTTTAACTTGCTTTAACTCTTCTTACAGGCATGAGAAAACATGCCTAGATCATAAACCTCTGGATTATCTGTCCGTTAGTATAAATTTGAACTCTAAACTCTGAGCTAAATGCAAACACTAAAGAGTGGTTTCCTTTCATTTCAGAAAGAATTTTCAGTTTTGTTTCTGAAAATAACAGTCACTAAAACGTAGTTATTTGATGGGGTGATGTGTAGCACAGGAGCTAATCCCGTCCTTGCTAAACACTAACAAAAAGGATGGAAGGAATATTTGAATTAAGGTGCAAAATCTGAAGCGTGGTGGCATTTTCCTTTAGGATTTATGCCCATTACATTGCAAGATTCAATCGGAATTGATTGACCAAGGTTCTTCTAATCTCAGTTTGCCCACTGGGGCAGGCAATCAGGGCACAGCATTTATGGAATGTCTCACTGGAGCGTTTAGCCTTGCTCAGCAGAGAGCTGGCAAAGCTGCTCGCTCTTGTTTCTACTTAGTCCTCAAGGAAGGCGTAAAGCTGTACCTAACTCGATGTGTCCCTCGCTTGGGAGAAGATTTCACTTCATCATTTAAATACTCTGGAATTGCTGTCCATTTGGCAGCTTTTCCAATAGCTGCTGCATGCAACGAAGGAGCCCAGGGGGAAATACAACACCAGGAGTCACCAAATTCTCACCATTGTGTGAAAACTGGAAGGCTTAGAGGGCAAGTACCGAACAAAATATTAGATTGTGCTTTTGCTTTGAATGTCTGGAAAAGTGTCAGCTTCTCGCTGTCCGTGCACAGAATTTCTCTTCATCCATGAGCAGCAGATTTTGCTGCCAAACCTGAACAACCAGTAAAACAAAAATATTGAGCTAGAATCTGTCTGTACATAGCACATCAGCAGCAGAATGGCCTGTTAGGTGACTATATTTCACATGAATAGAGTTCCAAGGGTTCATGATATTAAAAAACATCACTGAAGACATTGGGCAAACTGGCAAATCTCTTTGCTGCGCAAATAGAAATTAATCTGGTCTCATTATTAAATCTCAGACTGAGATTGGTGGCTCTGCAGAGGAAGGAAAAATACCTTTAACAATCAGCCCCAATCAGCTGAGGAAATTTACAATTGGAATTTAGGGGAGTGAATGAAACCTTCTAGGCACAAAACTAAGGTACTCGAAACTCACAACATATGCTCAGACATAAATCCATAAACTGGGGCTATTTTCCAAGATAGTATTTACTCAGCACCTGTCTTTAAGTCTCATTATGCAAAATCCAAACCTCACGAAGAAGATAAATATAATCAGGTTAAGCAAATAGCTCTTTTTCCTTTGCTACTCTTGATTTGGATTATATATCTCCAGTGAGATGGTCTTAAATTTTTAACGTACACAACAGCTGTTCCAGAATTAGCAGAGAAGGGAATAGCTGAATGGAAAGAAAATGTTACCAAGTGAGTAGAGCTAAGACAGTTCTGACTAAGTTTTGTCAGCAGCGTTTCTGGCATCTGAGAATCTGAAGGGTCTTGTTTCTGGGATGTCAAGTCACAGTGGGGGAGTTGCTGAAAATAAAACATAATTTGAGAATAAATATAAATCCTATCTACTTTAGAAGGACTCGTCATAGGGTAACAGTTTCCCACAGGCTTGAATACAGTTAGGGAAATGGTCCTTCTAAGGACATTTCCGTTCTGGAGGAATCCCCCTTCAAAACCTCAGCATGTTATTACAAAGTCACTATCTCCAGCTGCCAAAAGAGTCCTATGAGAAAATGAGTACGCTGACATTTCCCTCTGAGGTCTCTCTCATTTTCCTTCTGGAGAGCTTCTGCCTGGGAGCGTGAGTCAGTGGTGATAGTGGGATTCAGCACACCAGGCTCTGACCCACCAAGTAAAAATACATCTTTTCCACAGACTCCTACATCCCATTCACTACTGCTTTATCTGAATGTCCTTCAGCAGTGATGAAGCAACAGGGCTAGCATCTGCCTTATGTTTGTTCTTCCTTCTTCTTCATAGTGGAAAAAGAGGGTACAGTCAAGTATGTTTTATAATATACTTACATATTCACTGATGTGCATAGAAAGGCACACAGAGCTGTGAATATAAATTAGAGAAAGATCAACACCCAAGACAAGTTCCCTGCCCATTGTCTGGAAGATTGTGACATTTAGGATGGTCACCAGCTCCTTGGGAAGTCATCAAAAGCTGGGGTGATATGCAAAGAGGATTTGCAGTCTACGTAAGTGAATTTTACCCTCATCACCAAGCGCTCCAGCATGGCAGGGGATGGCCTCTTGCATATCTCGAGTCAAAAGTGGGTTTGTGTGTTCTTGACAGCAGCTGATACGTAGGAGTTGCTCTTGGAAGTCCACGCACGTCTAAAGTCAGTGCAAGCTATAGGTTTGACTGACTAATTGTAATACCAACAACCAAGGACATTAAAATATTATTGGTTTTCCCAAATTCTATCAACATGAGGTGAATTGTGGTTTGGAAACACAAAGTTGGAGGAAACAGTGCCTACGAAGGACTTGCACTACGTTATGATGAGGTCTAAATAGAAGTAACTGAATTTATGTGAAAAAAGTTGTAAAATACTGTTGTAAAATACTGGCATGTGGGAATAATTTGCTATACCTGACGATAAACTGAAAAGCATTTAGGACCTTTTTTGGGAATACAGGATAATGAATTTTTTTCTAGCTTATAGTTGTGGACTATCTCAAAATGGAACAGACCCATAAGGACCACTGAGTCCAACTCCCTGCTCCTCACAGGACTACCTGAAAGCTCTTGGGTGGGAATGACACCACATGATTTAAAACTGGATGCCACTAAACCTCTATGAAGATGTCTAATTTGTCTAAATAAAATATAGTGAGTCCACTGTGCTATTATTCAAACTTAAATCCAGTACTGGATAAAACCAGATTTCCCACAGGTTCCATTCTGATTATCTCAGAAAAACACTTCCTTTCATCCTTCCCATTTTTCTGATTCTACACTAAAATTGTTATAAAAAACCCACATTACTAATTAGTCAAACTTAAATAGATTTATCATCGTTCTCTTCATTCTTGTTTGAATAACTTTTCCCTGGAATTCACATCCCAGATCTCATGAGACCTTCCTGTCATATTGACATTTCCTTGCCCAGCTGGGTCAAAACCACTGCAATAAGTGTTCTTGGGCTACTTCGAGGCTTCACTTCTGGCCAGTACCGAGCAATGCAGAGGCACGCATGCCTGCGTCAGGAACAGTGTGGCCAGCAGGCCTAGAGAGGTCATCATCCCCTTATACTGGGCACTGGTCAGGCCGCACCTTGAGTGCTGTGTCCAGTTCTGGGCCCCTCAGTTTAGGAAGGATGTTGAGATGTTAGAGGGTGTTCAGAGGAGAGCAACGAGGATGGGGAAGGGGATGGAGCACAAGCCCTGTGAGGAGCGACTGAGGGAGCTGGGGTTG
>VWPV01012725.1:0-20630 GCA_013389885.1 Geococcyx californianus
TGTCAGTAGAAGATGTGGAAGTGGAAACAGTGGAGATCCTCAGAATAGAGAAAATGGTCCGTGGAATTACTTTGAGCGTTAGCAGCATTTTATGCAGCTGTGTGTCAGCTCAGAAGGGAACTATTTTGAAGTTGATCGTAGATGATTTACTTAATTTGTTAAACGAAGATCTCATTTTTGTGTGCCGGATCTCATATCCTTCTCTGAGGGCTTCAAGATGTAGCTCCATGTAAAGAACATTACAGTGATTAATGAAGCAGAAACATCATGGATCGCAGTGACTGTGACTGCATATCTCCTTGGTAAGATGAGAAAATACTGTGCCTTCATGTGAACCCCAGGGATGCTTAGGGCAGCCAGATAACTTTTAGCCATCTGTTACCTGCCGGAAGAATGTTTGTGACTGCCTGCTGGAAGGACCATCTCCCCAAAAGCAGGCATCTGTTAGTGCAACCCTCACACGACACTGCTCGTACGCATCAGCTCTGGGGACATCTTCTCACTACACTGACTCATGGCCACCATGGAAGCAGTGCACTCTCAGTTCTCCTCTTTCACCCCAATTCACATGGTTCTTCGACATCAAGCAAGAAAATGAGGACAAGATTTTTTGGCAAGGCACAATGTTTTCAAAATTATATTTGCAAAGTTTGGAAACAATCGACTACAAGGAGAACAAAGAATAAACCATCATTCTAATATACATATGTAAAACAAACATGATGTTTTCCTAAATCTTTCTGTGTCCTGTCTTTTCCTTCACTTATATCATATATCAGTTGAGGTTAAGTAGTTCCATTGTTGGATTAAATCTGGGAGTAAAACCGGAGTTAGATAATAATACTGATTATTTTTCCTAAATTTGTTTCTCACAATTACAGCAAAATTTTTATCAAAAGGTTTATAGGCAAGTATTGTTCAAGAGGTAAAAATAAGGAGTCAATAGCATATGTAGTGTCCAAAAGCTTTTGGTTTGGATACCACAGTTCTCCAATATGGAGAATGATTTGAGAAAGCTTACTTTAAGAATGGCTTTTACATGCTTTTCTATTGCATTTTCATTTTCTAAGTATTTTTAATGGTTAGGCCTCAACCCTTACTGGTTAGATCAATTATTTTTATTTATATTAGAATTTATTACTTTATTAGTAGTACACTTTGTCTTGCATTTCTTCACTAACCAAATCCATATCTAATAAAGAATTAAAACATACTAATAATCACATTTATATTCCAACCAACAAATAAGACCTTTATAAATTTCCTAAGCAGCAAGATAGCTACAGTATATAGCATATCTGCCATGCACTCCTTCATAGAAAGCAATTTTCTCAGCCCTAATTTTTCTCATTTTACATTTCCAAAAATCTAAGCTCCCCAATAAATACGTATCTGCCATAAGTGACTAGCTGAAGTTTTCAATGAATTCCAAACTTTTTTCTGCTGGAAGTGCTAATCTTGACTTCCTGCTTTTGTGTTATGACTCTAATATTATTATTTAATATCCAATAAGAGAGATCTACTATCACACATATTGACATAGCGTTTGAAGCCATCTCAGAATGAGAAGTCAGCGCTGCCGATAGCTGTAGGGGTTGAGGATCACTATAGGGAGCAGGCTCACTATTATAAGAGTGGTGAGGCACTGGAGTGGGTTGCCCAAAGAAGTCATGGATGTCCTGTCCCTGAAAGTGTTCAAGACTAGACTGGATGAGGTTTTGAGCAACCTCATATAGTGGAAAGTGTCCCTGTCCATGGCAGGGGGCTTGGACCTAGAGGATCTTTAAGGTCCCTTCCAACACAAACCATTCTATGAGTCTATGATTCATTGCTTTCATAGGACTACCAAGCAAGAGTTGAAAATCATACCGCTCCTAGGCTGTAAAGCCTGACTAATCAAATGTAAGCACTTCTCTTGTTGTATCCCCTCATTTTTATGTGTTTCTTTTCTCTATTCAGGAGACTGAATAACAGCCAGATAACCAATTGTCCCTGACAGAAAATAGCACTGGAGAGCTCCAGAAAAAAAAACAATGGAAAAAAGCTGTGGGTTTGATTTTATTTCAGCTATTTTATATTTTCTATTGCTCCTTGCATCCAGTTTTAATGGAATAAAAAGTATTTGTTAAATAATTGGTAATTTACCAAGAATTCCTCTAAATTATATGATCCTAGGTCTACTAAACAGGAGAAGAGACACAAGTTGATATCCTTTTTATTTCCAAAATAAAGCTAATGCCTTCCATGCCAATACCAAAGAGTGGCAATGAAACAAGCTTCAGCTGGCATCCATAATTACAGTCTTGCCTCTCTTCCTAAGTTGTAGTTCAGTGACATTGATGCACTTCAGAGAAATTTCCAAAAGAAATCTCTTTTGAAATGCCTTTCATGGTTTATTTTATATACATTGTATTTGTCTTCCCAAGGTTTTTTTCAAAACATATTTGTTGGGCAATGTATTTAAAGATTCTGGAGTACTAAATGATCATAGAACAAAATAATTAACTTCTACTTAATCGGCAAAATCTTTATCACTATAGTGTACTAAGGCCATGATTTTATTGGTGTATTACCTTTGCTTTCTACATTGTTACCAGCCAAAAGCAATTCCAATTAACAATTCCAGTTCAATTTTCCTATGCATTTAACATCCTCTGCCGCAGGAAGCTGCTACACTTCTGTGAGTAACCTGCCAAATTCAGTGAGTCCTGCCAAGAATTCAGCTATATCAAGAAGCTAGAGTCTTAGTGAAAAGGATCTTATAAGGTTTGCTTCTTCCCTGTCTGTGTTTCTCTTAGGCTAAAAAATCTTTGTAAGGTTAATGCATCAAGCAACACATATTGAAAGCATCAGACTGTCTGCAGTACAAAACTAAATTATCTGTTTTCCATTATTTGGAAACTTCAGTTGCTATGCAATTAATCAGAATTAAAGGCATAATTTAAAAGCACATTCTTGTTGCTGCCAGGAAGCTTCTTATTTGTAAAGTAATAGTCTTTATTCCTCACTGTAGATGGCAGAGGCCCACATACAGCCTCATCAGCGTCCTCACTACTCTGAGTTTTTGCTGAAGAAAAAGCAATTTAAATACTGACAACAGACTGGAAAATTAAAGGTGGTCACTCAGGACTCAACTAAAAGAGGTGGTTTCTCCATGATCATCCCATTAGAAAAGAAAGAACCTGCAGCCCACAATGTTTGATACAAAACTTGTAGTTTTATTCTTTCATGTAGCAGAGACCTAATATACTCACTTGCCAATTCCTTGTGGCATTTTGCTGGTACCCACAGGTGTTCATGAAAACCAAAGTTTTCATGCCCTCAAAATATATGTAATAATCCACTGATCTCTTTCTGTCTACAAAGTAGACATCCAGAAAGCAATTAATTTCATTGAATGGTCCTCCAGACTCACTACCCGTGTAACATCTTCCAGTTCCCCTTTTGCACTGTTTTCCACTTCTTACTTCACCCCTGCCAAAACTCTGAGGTACGGCATTGTTAGTGACACTTCCAGGGTCACTTGCAGTACACGCTGTTACTTAAAATGTTTTCAGTAATTCTGATGTTAGTGACACTTCCAGTAATTCCTGCAAAAAACTGGAATTTGTCACAGAATGCTAGAAATATTTAAGTCGAAAGGGACTTTTAGAGCTCATTTAGACCCAACTCTATCTCAGAGAAGGATTAGATTCCAAGATGTCAGGGTCTTTTCAACCTGTGTTTTGAACATTTCCAAGAATAGAGGTCCCTCAGCCTTTCTGAATATCCATGCCAGTGCTGCACAACCCTCACTGTGAGGATTTTTCCTTATACTGAATGAGTTTCTCTTGTTGCAACTCATTACTGGTGTCTCTTATTCTTTCACTGCACATGTCTGAGGAAATACTAGTTGCACCTTCTAAACAATTCTCTGTAAGAGAGCCAACAACTGCAATTAAATCACCGCTTAGTTTCCTTTTCTTCAGGCTAAACATATCCATTTCTCAGAGCCTCTTTTCATAAGCCATACCAATCTCCATGCTAGTGGTCCTCCAGTCTACTCTCTCCAGTTTGTTGATCTCTTGTCTTGCACCAAGGACTGGATAGTGTATTCCAGATTTAGTTGTCATCTTCCGTAGTGTGAATGTAAAAACTGAGAAGTTCAGTGCTTGGAATCTCAACTTGTTTTAATATTGCATTTGTAGAGCACTCAACACCATGGGGCTCCTCACTCGGTTGGACTTCATCTAAAGAGGGAAGGGGTCCAGGATAAAAAGGTTATGAGATTCTAGCCTGGAATTGTGTAACATCATGCCTGAAAACTATATGGACAAGTGTCGTCAAGACTAGTGCATCAGACAAGCATAACAAGACTGAGACTATTAGAAGAAGCTTTGTTAAAAGAAGAAAACAGAAAGTCATTATGACATCTAAATTGTGGAAGGTTCGTAAAACATGAAAGCCATGTCCACATGCTGACATCTGTCAATAGTACAGAGGCCATAAGTTAAAACCTGTAACTTAATCAAGCATGTGTTTTCTTGGGCAGAAGACAGCTGATAAGTGACCCTGGCCTCCCTGTTGAACACCGTGCTCACTGCTGTGCACATTTACCTTCTACTGAAAGATTCGTGAGCCATTTCTCAGCCAGATGGAGGAGGTTCAGCACTTCATCCACAGGCGTGGGTGCACCAGGTGAGCAGTCCAGGTTGCAGCTGAGCTTTGCAACCAGGCTGAAGAATTCAGAAATTAATCACAGCATCATGGTCAGTTTAAGTGCAGCAGGAGGTACCTAAGGATAGCAGCTCCAGCCCAGGAACATCCTCACCCAGCTGAGGACCTGGGGAGGAGCTAAACTCCACCAAAGCATCTCCTTCTAGAAGTCAACAGCTGCTGCCTAAAATCTGCCTTCACAGAAGGGATGTGCCGATACAATTTACATCCTTTTCTTTTGTTCTGATCCAGTTACTTCACCATAGTAAGAAGACATACAAAGAGAAAAAATTTAAAACATGTTTCTGTGGTACTATAATTTTCTATTTTTTTAATAGTATGGTTCAACACCTCTTACCCTTAAAACAACACATTTTCCTGCATTATAAAAGTAGCCCACTAAGAAAATGTGCAAATATAGCAATTAACAATGAAATAGGATGTTAAACTCTCTGATTATGACTGAATGTACTTCAGAAAGGTTCGTTTTCTGCTATAGCATGAGACGAAAAATAATAGTAATCACTGTCTTGCTACCCAGTCACTATAATTTCTGTTTCATAAGGACACAATTATTGTGAGATGTTAAGTCCACATGAAAACATGCTTGAACTCACTGAAGGGCCATTAAAATTTATCAACCTCGTATCACAGGGGTCTTGATCGTTTTTCTACCTTTTGGTTTTATCTAATAAAATCTCATTGACCTTAAGTGTCATGTAAATGTCAGATGAAGATCTCCAGCACGGTCAAATTCTAACTGGCCACTTTGATGAGAAACTGTGTGGCTAGGGTGATAAGACCCACACTAATAAGCATATTTTATTTTTTAAGTACCTAGGGAAGTAGATAGTTTCTCCAGAAAGAGAAAAAAAATGGAAAATAATGCACGCCAGTTCAGGGCAGGAATTTCAGATGATAGTCATCCAGCTTAGAAAAGAGAGAAGACGCAGAGAACAGTGCCTTTGAGAGAGTATTTTTTCTCCTGTGTTAGTGGTAAGACAGTGCAATTTGGTTCAGTTTATACTCAGTATGCTTTTATCAGTTTAGTTTGCAGGTCTTCACAGGTTAATCAAGCTACTGCCATGAAAGTCTCCCAACAGACAACTCACAAACCAAGACAGAGTGTGTCTTGTTAACATAACAATTTTCAAAAGTGAATAAAAACTTACATAACTGAGGTAGAAGGATAGATATTGACTTAGTAGCAAAGGATAGAAATCCATCATTAAACTTCTATATTTTACACACTAAAGTTTATCACTTAAACATAAAGACTTTTCTGCCAGTTAGGACAGGTCTGCATGGATTCACACAAATCTAGAGTTTTTCTCTTTTGATTTTCTCAAAAAAAATAATAGCTGCCAAATATCAAATAAATAAAAAAAAGAAAGGTTCCCATGGACCTTCAGAGTACTTAGAGTAATAGATTATTAAGGAATGCCTATACTTCAGCTGCCAAAACTTAGGATCTCTGGATCTGATTCAACTGCAGGAGCTGGCAGACTAGAAGTCTGCCACCAGAAATTATATTCAGCATCATCCTATTATTCTTTTTCCTGAGGACATGTAACCTAGATTCGTCAAAACAAAAATATAATTTCATGTAGTTTTCTCTTACCATATTTGACTGTATCCAAAAGTGAAGTTATCTCCTTGCACAGGGTGTATCTTCGAAACAAACAATAAAATTCTACCCTCTCTCCTGCAGTACAGCTGAGGTGCTTAGATAACCTTGCACCTCAGCTTCTAACAGCCCCAAATATTGCCATCAGAGTTACTCACAAAAAGAAAAAAAATCAAATTGTCAGAATCTGCTGGCTTTTAACTCTCTATTCTCATTGCAGGCTGCTCTCATTTTTTATACTCAGTGCCAAGGCAAATTTTTGTTATGGGATTTTCCCTCACTCACTGCAATACTGTGCTAATCATGTTCACTTACAGTCTAGGAGTTTCTTAGCTGTGTGTCACAGCCCACTGCACAACAGATACCTTGGTGACCAGTCATGGGTACAGAAAATGAATCAACCTGGATTTTCTACTCTGTATCTCATTCCTTGCTAGGGGCAAAGGAAAAGGAGTGTCCAGCACCATCAGGATCCAGGATTGATGAGAGCTGCCAACCGTATAGTAAGTCAGTAACCCATTATATGGGTTTGCATTACAAAAGGTCACAGCAACCGCATTATCTTTTGATCATTCAGAGGCATTAATTAGGAAACTGAAGTGAGTGGAGCTTCATGTCCATAGCATTAAAATCTGTTCATTTGTTCATTTTGTCATATATTGTTCCTAGCTGGCCAGGACATAAATTCTGACTATTCTGATCAATCTTCACAATGCACTGAAGCAAATCATTACTGATGTTCTTAATGTAAAGTTTCTTAAAAAAAATCCCACCTATAAACACAAATCTTATTAAGCACTCCCTTCATACCAAAATTAAATAATCACAGTCATCTGTGACCCAAATAAGTTAACCCAAAATACAGTCTCATGCAAATACGGCCTCCTCCCCGTCCCATCAGACTGCATTCTTCTTCTTCTCTGTAACAACATACACACTACATATATTCATTTCAGTGACAGCTTCACCTCAGATTTACGTATGGATGGATTTTTCCCATAACTCACACCATTTGGAGTTGATAGGACTGTACTCTCACTTGAGGAGTACAAGACTATAGAGAACTGAGAGTTTATCTTGAAGCACCACAACAATAATGGCAATCTCCAATTTGTATTCTAAATGCTATTTCCTTATTTACCTCTGTCTTAAAAAAAAAAACAAGCAAACAAAACCAAAACCTCCATCTGGGCTGCAGGTATTTTTGGCTGCCATTTGTTTAAGTGAGTGTTGAAGCTTGTCCTTGTTTACTGCATTGAAGCAGAGCTGGAACACATCAACTCCCATTGCTGTTCCTGAGGTAAATCCTTCTCCAGCTTTCAGTTCCCCTTTGGTGCCCTTCATTTGGCATCTAGCTCTGATATCATGTTTTTTACTTGTCAACAAGTCTCAGACCATTAATTCACTACAAATCACGGGCTTACAACCTTCATACTGCCAGGATGGTCTCATGTCATGGACTTCACTTTGCATACAGATTGTCCAAGGGTCAGTTCAGTTTAATAGCATCCTGTTCACAATAGTATGGATCAGATGCTGTCTCAATGTAGGACCCCTATTGGCTGGAAAAATGGGCTGACAGGTACCTAATGTAATTAGATAGTCCTGCACTTGAGGAGGAACAACCCAATACACTGGCATATCCTGGAAAGCAGCTTGGCAGAAAAGAACCTGGGGGGGGGACTTGGTGGACACCGGGCTGAATAAGAGCCAGCAATGTGTCCTTGCAGCCCAGGCAATGAACAGTATCCTCAGCTGCCTTAAACAAATTATTACCAGTAGTTTAAGACAGGTGATGCTTCCCCTTCAATCAGCACTGTTAAGGCCACACCTGCAGTACTGTGTCGGGCTCTGGGCTTCTCAGTACAAGAGAGATGTGGACATACTGGAGAGAGTCCAAAAAAGGGCTGCAAAGATGATTAAAGGACTGGAAAGTCTAAGAGAGTTAGGACTATTTAGGGGGATCTTATTAATGTCTATAAACACCCGAAGGGAGGATCCAAAGACGACAGAGCCATGCTCTTCGCTTGCCTGCAAAGGCAACAGGCACAAATTGAAACACAAGAGGTTCCCTCTGAACACCAGGAAACACTGTTCTGCTGTGAGGATGACTGAGCACTGGCACAGGTTGCCCATGAAGACTGTGCAGTTTCCATCCTTGAAGATATTCAGAAAACTTCTGGACACCATCCTGGGTATTTGGTTCTCGATGGCCCTGCTTGAGCAAGGAGGTTGCACCAGGAGACCTCCAGAGGCCCCTTGCCACTTCAACAGGTCTGTGATTCTGTTTGAAAAGAATTAATAGCTTATTTCACTTATATAATCTTTGAACCAACCTAAGGAACAATGTGAAAATCAGGACAGTTTGTTGCGTTATTGGAAATGGCAGGGGGAAGGGTGGAATTATTACACTGGGATATTGTGGGTGTTTTAGTCTTTGGAAATGAGCATCATGTGCAGCTGCAATGAGGAGAATTAGGATTGCCAGGCTTTATTGCTAGTTCCTCTGCTGCTTTGATGGATGAAATAGCTTAACCTCTCTGTGCCTTACTTCATCAACATGAATAATGCCAACACATTTTATTCCCATGTATAATTGCCACTGAATGAGGCTTATCAGTTAATGTCCTTAACACGCTTTGAGATCATTATATGAAAGGCACTACACATGGTACTAACATAAATTATTGAAGTGGGTATATTACAAGGACACACAGATTAGCAGGAGAGAACTACTGAAGATGAAATTAATATGTGGATTTATTGAGTTGTCAACAGGTTGCCACAGATATTACTTATTATTCACTATTGCTTATAGAAATGGATGCGTTGGGCACATCACAGGCTGACTCCGACCTTAGAATAAGAAAATGAGACAAAGCATAATTAAGGGTGTAAACTCAAAACTCAGTTATTAGTGTTACTTGTCTTCATTAAACCATGCTCCCACAAGGACTTCTGTCCTCTGATCAAGAATCAGCAGCACTACTTCAAAATAAATATTTGAGCATTGAATCATTACAGACTTTTCTTAAAAGAATTAGAAATTTTTTGTTAGCAGAGCAATTCATTTCAAAATAGCTCAGACAAGATAAAAATCAGGCTGTGGAAATGGAAAACAACTGGTCATGCTTGAAAAGAGCGGGAGCAAAGCAGAATAGGTCTTTTGCATTTGATATCATGTACAGAACCAGGCACCTTGGCTAGGTGGAGTATTTGCAACAAAAAGGATAAAACCAAGAAATAGTGGAGGTGAAGAGACCACAGGAAGTAACGTCTGTAAGGGGTGTTCAACATGGGTTTGAAGCTTTGTTGGAAATACTGCAGCTAAAACTTTTAGAAATGTTCTACCACAAAGTCAGTTTCAATCACAGCTCTAATTTATTGATACTGTGTACTAAATTACTATCAAAGCAATCTTTACTTTTTGATATTTCATTCTGTAAGAATTTAGTTGTTGTTTTTTACCATTAAGAGAAACAGTTTGGCAGTCACAGACTAAAAAAGAGGTAACGTGTGGTTAGGTGAATTTGAAGGCAGAATTGTCAAACGGGCAGATATACAATTTTGGAAGAGACTTCTAGTATCCCACCATACCTCCCTCATTCAAAATAACTATCCCAACATCACTCTTCAAAGAAGATTTTGGTTTTTCAGTTTTTTAAAAAAATCCATAATATTTAAACTGAATTTTAGAGACCCTACTACAAAAGTTTATTACTCACTTTAAGATTTCTACTGGGATGGAAAAATCCCAAAATACTCCTTTTTTTAACTCTTGGCAAAATTGATTTATGACAGGAAATCAAGGCTGATGAAGTTGTCCTATACACACAAAAGGGAGCAGTCAGAGCAACTGAGCCAGAACAACTTCTAGAGTCTCTTACTGAAACATTACATAGCAGTTAAGATAGCAATGCTTTTATCTATTCCCCCTTCAATTGCTTAAAAGGAGGACACAGCCCTGCAGCCAAAGAAGCATTCATAAGAGAGGAGAAGTAAAGTCAGCGTTTAAGGTTTAGGTTCCAGAATTTCTACTTGTTCCAGTTTCCTGACCTCTGTATTTGTTTGGTTTCTGTTATTGATACTCAGGCTTCTTTAATATCAGCGATCCGTTATATTAATATAACAGTTTTCAGAATATCTACAACACCTGCCAATCTGGGACTACAGAAAAATAATTTTTTACTGAAGTTTTTCAGTCTAAGTAGTCTACATTTAAATAGTATAAGTGCTATTAGATGTTGCAAATTTTTCAAAGTTGGTATGTAGGAGTCTACTGACCATGGGCAAATGTACTTTCACCCATTTTCAGATCATTCTCTTAGGAATCACAGAATATTTAAGATTTTTTTGCTACTTATTTTAATGTTGTCTTAAATCTCTGATGAGCGTTTGTTTCAAGAAAATTCTTACCTTGGAGATCAATCTCTCTGTGATTAAAGGACAGCAGAATATATATTTTTTTTGAACAATATGGTGTCCAATGAAATAATGGCAGTTTTAGCTATTGTAGATTGAACTGAAGAGCTCAATGAAGAGGCAAGTATTGCTTAAACTGGGTTCCTGTCTAAAAACATACGTCGTCTTGCAGATGTGACTGTTAAATGGGGAGGTATTTCATAGAATCATAGAATGGTTTGGGTTGAAAGGGACCTTAAAGATCATCCAGTTGCACCCCTCCTCCCACTAGGCATGGATGCCTCCCACTAGATCAGGGTGCACAAGTCCCCATCCGACCTGGCCTTGAACAATTCCATGGAGGGGGCAGCCACTGCTTCTCTGGGCAACCTGTGCCAGTGTCTCACCACCCTCACCGTGAAGAATTTCTTCCTCATGTCTAAACTAAATGTTCCTCCTTCCAATTTAAAGACATTCCTCTTTGTCCTATCAGTACATGCCCTTGTGAAAAGTCCCTCCCCAGCTTTCTTGTAGGCCACTCTAAGGTCTTCCCAGAACCTTCTCTTTTCCGGGCTGAACAACCCCACTCTCAGCCTGTCCTGTATTTGGCCTGAGGCAGCCTGTAAGTATGTGTGTGACTGTTTACCCAACTCCTCATCAGGTTTTGGCTAACACACAGCTTGTGCTAAGGCCTGACGTATGCTGGGAGTAGCACTGTTAGGTCAAAGCAAGAGCAACACATAGGCAGGACACAGTGGCCAGGAAGAGCTAATCATTATGCAGTCCTTATTACCTTGCAGCTTGCAGTGTACTGCAGCTGTCATCCTTCCATATTGATTGATTGGCTGTTTCTTTAGAATCTATGAACTCATGGAAATGGCATAGACCAAACTTCCAGGCTGGAAGGTATAAAGCCATTAGCTTACTCAAAAAGCTATTCAAGCAGATCCAAAAGCAGTTCCACAGCTGAGACTTTCCTGCTTCCAAGTGTGTCACAAGAGACAGCCACACCATGATGGAGAAGGAAGAATGAGGACTCTCACCATCAGTCAGGTAAATATTTTGCTTACAGGTGTGTGAGCTGCAAGTTAAGAGTGGTAAGTTATGAGTTAGAGACCTTTTGAGTTAGAAACCTCATGAGTTAAGTGATGAGTTAGCAAATTCACATTAGACTAGCCTGTGCAAAGTGGATTTGGCTTTTTTTCCCAAACGGACTCATAAAACCAAGTTTAATTTGCAGAATATAATGTCCTGTAAGCTTAAGAGACCCAAAACATGTGACATATGCTTAAAATTAAATCCTGAAGTTAACACACTGGTTTGGTATTACTGTGAATTTGGGCAGGCTCAGCACTTGGTAACATTTAGAAAATGTATATTGGGACTTTGTGCAAAACTACTGCAGTTTACAATCTGCATAGAAAATATATTTAATGAAAAAGATGGAAATCTCCAAACAATTGTACCAGAACTCTGCATACCTCCTGTTATTCACCATAGATATATTTTAGCCTAAATAAAAATTTTAAAAGTTATTAAAAAATCTTCAATATTTATATGGTGTGTTGTGCAATATTGAAATTGGCTCTTGGAAAATATTTATGGAGACATTGACCATGAAATTAATTTTATTATTGGGATTTCAGAGGAAACAGAGTTGTGAATCTTCTTAGGGCAGTATGCAGAAATGGCTTACAAATTGATAAAACATTATGCATAAAATCATTAATTGAAATAATTGTATTAGGGCATATATGTTTTAAAATATTTCTTTATCTGAGTTCCGCTGTAGATATGCGGCCCCATATGATTTAAGACTATCGTCTTTCCTGATCCATCCAGGAGAATGTCTCAGCAGTCCCCACTGTTTTGTCATCAGGTGGCATCACACGCCATCTCACAACCTGCCATTAACAGGATGATGCTGAATCATCATTGCTTACTGTCTAGTACGTGTTGTGGTCCTTCTGGTCTAACCCATGAAGCATGATAGGCATGCAAGCAATATAACGCTTTAGCTCAGCACATCACTAATTTATACCATCAGAAGCCAAGGCCAGTGCTATCATTTAGTGATGGTGCATCCAGAATGATTCTGTCACGTGCTTTACGCCCTGCATTGGTCTGTCTGAACAACAAAGACCTCTATTGTCTCCCCAAACTATCTATAAAATGCACCATCCCTTTTGTTTTTCTTAATCCCTATTGATATTGATATTGATATTGATTAGGCCATATAGGATGGGGAGACCTAGTAATTCATTTCCTATTCGAGTTTTTGATCCAAGCCCAAACAGTCTGAAAAATGCCAGTGCACCTGATCTTCAGAAAATGTGTCTCCAAAAAGACAGTAATTAATGCAAATTAGCCAGTGGTGGCTGCACCATTTTTTAAGCTGGCCTTTTCATACATAATTAGTGGGCCAGTTACCTTGAGTAGATGATGGCATAATGTATCTCAACATTTGTTCTCCAACTCTGGAGTAAGGGAATGGATAGATTTCATTGAAGTAGCTTTTAAAAGGTCAAAGCTAAATTCAAATTATTACCCCTTTAAACCATTTTTTCTTACTTTTTTTTCAGGTGCTTACTTTGCAAAACGTGCTTACAGAAAAAAAACTGTCATCAGAACTGAAGTTAACGTCTGGATGCTTTGTTGGGGCCTTGGAGTTGTAGAACTGATCACAGGCTGAATTTATGTTTACTTGGCCAGCACTCAATATATCGGTTGAAGCATACTTGGGGTTAATCCTATCACATAAATTGAAAATGTTAAACAAACTAGCTGTACAACCCAACACAAAAGTTGTTTGTAAACCTTCATAAGGTATGAGCTTAAACTCCTACCAATGGCTCATGCATAAAGATTCAAACATCAGCTCGCTGATGGCAGCAGGTGCAGAACACTGGATGCCTCCAAGATGGGAAGCTGGCACAAATAGAAGCAAATTGGATTTATGTTGCAGGGTTTTTGTAATGGGAGCACGCTTCAGGGGTGGCTTCTGAGGAAAGAAGCCAGAAGTTCTCCCCATGTGAGATGGAGTTTGTTTCAGCCAGATCCATGCTGGAGCAGGCTTCTAGCAGGACCTGTGGACCTGCAGAGAGGAGCCTCCACTGGAGTAGGTATTCTGTCAGGACTTGTGATTCCGTGGGGGACCGGCACTGGAGCAGTCTGTTCCTGAAGGACTGCACCCCAGGGAAGGGACCCACTTCCCCATGGAAAGAAACTTCAGCCCATGGGAGGGTTGCGTGTTGGAAAAGTTCGTGGAGAACTGCCTCCCATGGGTGAGACCATGCTGGAGCAGAGGAAGAACATGAGGAGGAATGAGCAGCAGAAGCAATGTGTGATGAAATGACCACAATCCCCACACCCCCTCCCCCTCTACCACTCAGGAGGGAGCAGGTAGAGAATTCAAGAGTGAAGTGGAGCCCAGGAAAAAGGGAGGGGTGAGGGGAAGATATTTAAAGATTAGTTCTTATTTCTCATTACCCTACTCTCTTACTAATCAGCAATAAATTAAATTAATTTCCCCAAGGCAAGTCTATTTTGGCAGCAATGGTAATTGCTGACTGATCTCCCCATCCTTATCTCAACCCATTAGTTTTGCACTGTATTTTCACCCCATCTTGTTCAGGAGGGGGAGTGACAGAGTGGCTTGCTGAGCAGCTGGCAGCCAGCCAAGGTCAACCCACCACAAGCTGTTAATGTCTCTTACCAGAACAGCAGCATAGGGAGTTTTGGAGAAACAACGTGACCTGTGCCCACAAGACTTGAGTCTGTAGTATCAAAATCACAGCATTTCATTCAGCTTGCAATTTTGTCCTTTCGAGGAAGTTTGAGGAAGTAGGTGGTATAATGGTTTGGCCATTAATCAAGTAGGTTAGCCTAGATTAAAAAAAATAACAGAACAGATGTACTGCTGGTTCCCAGCAGACTATGTCTTTTCCCTGGAGGTACTGTGTTTTGGAGGGAATCTGTTTCTGTTTTCTCTAAGCAAAGGGCAAGCTTTTGAACAGGAGATGGAGTGGAAGCCTCCCAGGGTGTATTGTATCTTAATCCCAGTGATCATTTTTAGTTAAATTAGTAGTCTTCTTCAATTCACTGCTTACTTTATTTTAAAACAGTAGCTCATTAATGACTACCTTTGAACATCGGAGTTAGACTTGTGAAGTTCATTTTAAATAAATCAATAACAGAGACAAAATTCCTGTTGGTTCAGACAGGCTTCAAAAGAGGTAATTTAGAAAATGAAATTTCAAGGGCTCAATTCTAGCAATTGACAAAAGCACAAAAAAAGTTCAGCTTCCATTGAAGACATTTTACCAAAGAGAAAATAAACAATTTTATGAAGAAAAAAGCCATTTTAAGGAATTATTTTTCATTTCCTCTTCTATCTATTAGGAGAAAAAGATGGAAGGCAGGTGAAATAAAAGTGCAAGGAGGGAAAATAACTCTTCAGGGAAAAGTTAATACCTAACATCTGCATTAATACTTTTTCAGCTAAGAAGCTGTTGTGTATCCTACAAGACTACAAATTAAAGACATAAAGTCTTGCTTACTTTCATGCCTAACTGCTAAATCCCATTAGCAGGGGAAAAAAATATGTCTGATTACTTTTTCTAAGTTTAAACTGCTAACCCTTTTTTATTCCTTGCATTTGACCATGATGGGCTTTTAATATATCACTTGAAAATTAAGAACAAGTCAGGCCACTGCTTGTTTATAAAAAAATCCCTAATATCTTACCATTAAGGAACAAATAACATCCAAAAATAATCAAGAGCCAGATTTTGACTACCTAGATGCAAGCCAAAGCCCTGAAACTGGGAAGTATTCTTCTGTGCCCCAAAGCAAGACACGGGCTTTGGGTGCTATCTTCCCAAAAGTTTGGAAAAAAGGCTAGACCATAACCTCATTTCCTCATATGGATTAAGCCTTCACCAGTTACACCAGTAGAAGTTGTTCCAGTGACTCTGATAGAATCACTCATAGGGATTTTATAAGCAAGCAGAACAAAGAAACACACTTTACTGCAATGGCTGTTACTTCTGTGTTCCTTAGTGAGACACCCTCCCTGAGCTGAGGTGCGACCCAAATATACAGTCATGTTTCACTGAATGTCATAATCAGTGCTGCTATAATTATCCAGATAGTAGGCAATTCCATTCAATTTAGGATTTTGTTCATGCAGTCTCGTCTAAAGCACACCCTCACCAATGCCACGTTAGCTGTTATCTCACCACGCTGTCCAACCAGCATTCAGAATTAATCATTCTAATTGAAACAGCAGGTGAAACACCCAATTACAATTTAATGCTTCCTGATGATTTCTGTGGGGCACATTGGAGTTCCCTGCTGTGATTAATTGGCTGGTTGCAAAGAGGTAAACACCTGAAATGGCAAAATGCTTTCCACCTGACAGTTAGCACACTGAATCATTACCGTTAAAAGCACTTAGACGTATACGTGGCAGGATTTTGCTATCAAAACCCCAGTATACTCACTGGCTAACGTGTAAGAACATATGAGTTCTCATGTTTTAGCATATGGCAAAAATATCTGATCACATAATCCTACTATATATAATGTTTTCTGATTCTAACAGTTCGGCCTCTCACTGATATTTGCCAATATTCACTGAAACAGTCCAAAAAAAACAATAGGATTTGCTGTGATGGGAGCTCCCAGTCATCACCCACTGGTTGTGGTTGGATTTTATCCTGTTTGATGAACGGATTAGCTCTCTACATTGGAATCAGTCTGTACCATTAATTAGAGTATGAATTTATTGTTCTCAGAGCATTTGAAGTAAACAATCCTATGAATTTTTGCCCTTTTAAGCCTAATAGTCTTTCTTCACCTCATTCCAGAAATACATTTACTTCTGAAAACGACATTAAACCCTTAAAGTTCAGCTGGGCTCATCACAGAGTATCAAGCTAGTTAAGACAGCACAATGAAGCGTGATGTTTTTGTCAACAATGAAGAACAATGAAGTTCTTTCATAACTTGCATGCCAATAAAATATCTGTTCTTGTGTGTCACTCCTTAAGCGATTTTACCTGTCATCTTTATTCATATTCCCTCCCATGCTTTTGAATTATCCAACCATAATAACCTCAAGATACAGGCTTGTTACCTGATGCTATGAAGTGAAACACATTCTGATCACTATTTTGGATCGAATGCAAATCTAGTAACTAATTAGGACAAAATAAATATTATGTCATTAACACTAAGACATGTTAATGGCACTAAACTTACCTTGTTTGCTTGCATCAGTCAGCAGCTTAAGTGTCTGTGAAAACTTGACGACTTCCCAATGAAAAAATAATAAGGGAAAAAACACTTCTTTGACACTTTAATTTTATCAAAATGTACTACTCGATGTGTTCTGTGCTTGTTATATTGAAAGTGCAAGGTTGAATCAAAGGACTATGATTCAGTTTCAAAATCAAGTGAATAAAAGTTAAGGAAAGGTTTAAAAAATAATAAGTTGTCCATACAAGGTTAGTTCTTGTGTTGCTTACACTAAGTCCATAGTGTCAGGGAGCTCTGCTCTGGGAATGGAAACAAGCTGTATGGTGGGAGGCTGTTGCTTGTAAGACATGAAAGTTGTGTAGTAGATGAGACAAAAGGCTGCAAGATAAAATGCCTCTTTCCCTGACCAGATAGGTTTTCTGACCTAGACATTCACAGTATCAGATCGAAGCTATTTTTGTCCTTCCCCTGCTCCATCTCCACATACTCTGCTTGGCAGGTTTTCATACTGCATCCCTCCTTCATCTTTGTTTATTTTCCCAATCCTCAGTTCACATCTTTCTTTCCCTTTGTTTTTCTTCCATCTTTTCCTCCATGGTCCCAGCTGAGACTGCAGGAGAAGCAGACTCCCTGCTCTCATTTTTAATGTCTAGACTAGTGGATAGAGTTGCTGAACTACAGCCTGGAGGGATCGCGGAAGAGAGTGGTATAAGCAAATGTGTACCTGTTGAACTTTTGACACTGAAAGTTTGCTGCTGAGCATGGGTGGAGTAAAAATTTCAGTAAAGTCCCAAAACAATGAACCAAGCACTAGCTGTGCATGCTGGAATTCCTCTGTTCTGGGATGCTCTGGGACACAAAAGCATCAGGAGATTCTTGCTTTCAGGACATATGCTGTTGCATACAGTACCTCTTTCATGACTCCACTAGCTACAACTTGTCAGTTGCAACAACTTTCATCTGCACTTATGTGCTTACCTCCATGGCTTGAAGTGTAAAGAACATTAACTCAGAAATGTTGGCGGTTGGATAAATACAGCTTTTGCCTTTCAGCCAGAAAAAGTCCTAAGAAGAAAAAAAATCAAAGAAGAGATTTGTCGATAGGGAGACTACAGACCTCCGCAAGGTCAACGCACAGTTTCATAGTGCTTCACTTGCACCAGTGTACAAGAAAAAGACATTTTGGAGAGAAAGTGTTGCTACCACAAGTCACTCTTCTGTTTAGGGTCTATTTAACTTATGGACAACCCTGTGTCACTTTCTAAACCCTCTTTAAGAAAATATCTTTTGAGTAAAGTTAGCATACAAAGTTATTTAGGTTAAATTGGCAATACTGAGTCACTGAATTATTGAATATAAGAACTTCCAGACTTCTTCCTATCTTTATTTGGTCTTGAACTAGAGGTATATATGTCAAAGGTGTTTGAATTCCTACAATGAATGTCCTTGAAAGCACACCAGAGATGTGAATTTCAACATTTAGCTACTAGAACTGAGAACTCCCATAGACTGTAGGATATTAATTTTAAAGCCTTGTACACAAGTTATCCTGGAAAGCTGAACTCATCACAAGCCTAAATCCTTCCTCTCCTTCCCCTCACAGTTCCCCCTCCCCCCCAAAAAAAAAATCTTTAAACAAAAGCTAGCAGAAAAACACTATTTGCATTGCTCCTTATTGCTTACTTAAGTCCCTTCAGTTGTAGCACCCATCATATTGCTCTAATTTAGCATCACTTTCCAGAGGATTAAGCTAAGGTAGACTTTTGAATTGTAAACCTGTATTTGCCACTGACTTTTTGAACAGCCTTTGTAACTTGCCTGTGACTGAACCTTTATGCTTTGCTTATCTAATTGGAGCATCTTGAATATGAGGGGCTGTGAGGCTCAGCCCCTGTTCGTGCATCAGGAGCTGGAGCGTGCGTGGCAGGTGCAAATGAGGACAAATGAGGCTGAGCCACTTTCCAACCGTTTAAATCCAACTGCAATGTGACAAAAGAACAGGTGTCAGCTTGTTACTTTGGTTTGAGATAATCACTTGGCAGCCGGGCTTGAATGATTCTATCACCCAAAGACGCCCTCTGGAGCGCAAAAGGTGCAATTCTGTTGAAAAGACACTTTGTCCCCTTCTATCAGGAGATGAGCAGGCTGAGTGAGGGCTATAAGGCTGCAAATATGTAAATACCCAACTTCAAAGGCAAGATGACCATTAGAACAAAAAGTGCTGTAGTGCTCCACTGCAATTTCCATCACCAGCCAGCAAGGTGAGTGCTGGGTGGGTTTCAGACTTGAGCTTCCTTAACAGTTTTCTGAGAAACGTAACCACTTCAGTGACAACAGTAACAAAGAAAACAAAGCTCTTCCCTTGCTCCTGATGAATGTATTGGGAGTTTTGAAACCTGCTCAAACAGAGCTAGGACTGTGCTTCTATTACTGGAACCAAATCCCTATTTCCTGAAGAGTACATTAATTTTCTTTCACAGCAGCGATTGCGCTATGAGATCCTACAGCATCTGCATTGGATGAGATGAACCGCACCCTAAAAAAGCCAACCTCTCCATTAACCATAAAGAAAGCAACGAAAAACTGGCTCAGCTATAGGTGTCTCAGTTCAGCATAATCAAAATCATATTCACCGGTGACAGTCATATAAAAAACTTTAAATATTCTCAAGCCCTTTGAGAGCTGTGCTCCTCTTCATCTGCATTTTGTCTTCCCTCTTCTTTAAGTGGCTGTTTGAGATGGAGTGACTCACCACTGAACACCCTGGAATATCTTCAGCAGATAGAAAAAGGATTGTTGAAAACTAATTTAATTAAAAATGACAGGAACAGTGGGTTTACCTGTCTAATCTGATTTATTAGTTGTCCTCTGCCAAGTAATTTGGATGAGTTTCCAAAGACATGAGCACCTTCATGTGCTTGGTCTCTTAGAAATATTTAAGAAGAAATGATCCTTTCTTACAGAATTTGTAATATGAGAAAAAAACTAGTGAATTCACTTTCTTACTTTCTACTCAGTTGGTCTTTCAACCCACCACTTCAAAGATGGAGCACACAGTTAATTTGGGAGAACTAAAGAACAAAGAGAAAGGCAGATTTTAGTCAACTTCTCTCTGAAAAAATTCTAACTTCTTTTTTTGAATTACATCTAATATTAAGGGATTTTATAGAGAGAATTCATAACAGGCCCATAAGTGCATACTAAAAGGGCGGGGAGGATGTGCCTTCAAATATCCCTGAGTCAATAATTCGATGTTGCCATCGGGGGAAAGAACTGCAGAAAATGGGCAGGTTATTACCATATAAACTTGTACTGTAGTAGTATTGTTGCTTCTAAGAAGCCATGAGCTTTGTACTGAGATTTTAAGCCCTCAGGAGAAGGCTTGCTCCATCTGAGCTTTCCTTGACCTGCACAAACTGCACGTGCTGGACAAGCATGAGCTAGACAAAACGGGCTTTAGGAGTAACAATGAAGCCACAGACCTTAGGACCCAGAGGAGCAGGGAAACGCGGAGGCAGAAAATGTCTAAAAACTAACCAGGGTAAGAATAATAATTTTAACTGTATTACTATTGTTATTATATTATTATTTAATATTTTTCTGCAATGAAAGAATATTTATGTAATGATTAGATCTAGACTGTTAT
>VWPV01012726.1:0-15273 GCA_013389885.1 Geococcyx californianus
TGGTCCCTTCCAACCTGACTCATTCTATGATTTCTTTGCCTTTTTCCTCTACCCAGCTGTCTTTTCTCATCCTGAGAGGTGGGAATGTGTAGAAGGACAGTTTTCTGAAGTACGGGGTGTGTTTTCAGACACTGGATGCTTCTGGGGATGCTCGTAAAGCCTTTTTATTTCGGAAGAGGCTACCATGAAGAGGGCAAAGCAGGAATATAGAAGAGTATAGAAACAGAATCATAGAATCACTTGGTTGAAAAAGACCTTTGAGATCATCGAATCCAACCGTACTTCTTGCCTAAGCCTTTGTTTTCGGGTCACTTGCAGTAATTCTTCCCCAAACTGCCTGCCACCTACCGAATCTGTTTCCACACATGCACAATTACACCATTGGTCTACATGTCTCTTCATTTTATCAACTTCTTCCCGCTAACCTATCAGATTGGTCAAGGAAAAAGGAGTCGTGGCAGCATGAATAATCACATTGTGGTCCTTACATGCAGCGAAGCAGCCCCCAACAAGGAGCATGTATTATTCATTAGGCTCCGTCCCCATCTGGTTCTGTTGGTGAATGCCTGCTCTGTGATGTTTATTCTGTGTTCAGCCATGCTTTGTCAGCAGTCAGAGTGCTAACACAAAGTATCAAGGGAGCTTTGGGAGTTTTGGAGAACTTCTGCGAGATGGAAGTCTCCCTGGTAACCTGCTTTGTGGATAAATTATGGAGAATGGCTTAAAAATCTCAGTAAATATTTGTAAACTTGGCACAGAAATCCGTGTGGCCCAATTGCTTAAGAGGAAAAGGTGGAGTAATGCAGAAATAGGTGGAGAAATTTAAAAATAGAAGTAGAAATGCAGAAATAGGTGGAGAAATGCAGTAATAGGTGGAGAAATTTAGAAATAGAAGTAGAAATGCACAAATAGGTGGAGAAACGCAGAAATGGATGGAGAAATGCAGAAATAGGTGGAGAAACGCAGAAATGGACGGAGAAATGCAGAAATAGGTGGAGAAATGCAGAAATATGTGAGGAAACGCAGAAATAGGTGGAGAAATGTAGAAATGGATGGAGAAATGAAGAAGTAGGTGAGAAATGCAGAAATGGAAGTAGAAATGCAGAAATAGATGTAGAAATGAAGTTTGATATCTTCAATAAGTCAAATGATGCTTCCTTAACCAGTTATCGACTATATAAATACTCAATAATAAGAAATGTTCGCTGTAGCTTTTTTGTCTCTGCATTCTATGCTTGCTTGCTCTCCACATGGCTTCATAATTAAGCAAAATAGATATTTTATGTTAATTGGTCTAAATTATATGAGGTTTTTTGAGGAGGGGTCTTAAGAGTGCAAATCATGGCTCTCTGGCTGTCCTGAGGCCAAGTCCTACACCTAAAATCACAGAATCATGGAATGGGTTGGATTGGAAGGGACCTCAAAACCCATCCAGTTCCACCATAGAAAACATAGAGAATCGTAGAGTCATTAAGGTTGGAAAAGATCATCCAGTCCAACTGTCAACCCAACAACCACCATGCTAAACCATGTTCCGAAGTCCATGTCTACACGTTCTTTGAACACCTCCTGTGATGGTGACACCACCACTTCTCTGGGTGGCTTAGAAGACTGAAAGAAAAACATAGTTTCTTCTGGAATGCTGTGAAGGCTGCACAGTACTCGTGGAATAAGGTGTTTTTCTGGGAGATTCTTGAGGACAAAACAAGTTGAGTTCATCTGTTGCTGCTGGAAAACACCTTGGACCCTTTACCAAAGCCTGCATCGAATCAGTCGTGGTTGATTTGCAGAAAGATATGTTAAGTATATGATTCTTAACTTCACTTTGCCTTTTCCCCCTATTTTTTACACAGTTAGAGCAGCAGAGACAACAGCTGCTGACAGAACGCCAGAATTTTCACATGGAGCAGCTGAAATACGCTGAGTTAAGGGCTCGTCAGCAAATGGAGCAGCAGCACAGTCAAAACCCACCACAGCCTCACCAGCACTCCAGTGGGCCTGGGATGAACCCCCTTGGGGCACCAGCACATCCAGGCTTACTGCCTCACCAGCAGCCCCCGCCGTACCCCATGATGCACCACCAGATGCCACCACCTCACCCACCACAGCCAGGTAAGAGCTATAAGGAGAGAGTCCCGTTGCATTCATCATCGTTCATCATAGAATCAAACAAAAGGTTAGGTTGGAAGGACCTTAAAGATTTCTGCAGCTCCTGGAAAAGGAGATTGTGGTGAGGTGGGTGCTGATCTCTTCTCCCAAGGAACAAGGGTTAGGATGAGAGGAAATGGCTTCAAATTGTGCCAGAGGAGGCTGAGTATTAGGAAATATTCCTTTACTGAAAGAGTGATGAAGCCCTGGCAGAGGATCCCAGGGCAGTGGAGGAGTCTCCATCCCTGGAGGGTTTCAGTAACCGTGTGGCCATGGCACTTTGGGACAGGGTTTAGCAGGCATGGTGGGGTTGGGCTGACATTTGGACTGGATGAGCTTAGAGGTCTTTTCCAACCTTAATGATTCCATGATCTGCACAGTAATAAAACTTGATTCAATCAAGAGACACAGTTGCTCATTGGACAGGAAGGTAAGAGGTTGTCATCTTTTGATTTAGGTGGTGAAGTAAAATATCTTTACAGAGTACCTAGGTCAGTGAGTTCCTGGACAAAAATTGTGGATGTTGTTTTGGGACTTGTTTTGATTTTTGCTGAAATAGAATTGGGAGTGTGATGTTTCCAGGTTGGATGAGACTTGGAGCCCCCTGATCCAGTGGGAGGTGTCCCACCCATGGCAGGGGGTGGAATTGGATGGGCTTTGAGGTCACTTCCAGTTAAAACCATTCCATGATTCTATGATGAAATGTCTGGTTTTTAAATTCAAATAATATTGTACTTGTGTAGATGTGGTGCTCAGGAACCTGGTTTAGTGGTGGACTTTGTAGTGTTGGGTTTGCGCTTGAATTCTGTGATCTTAAAGGTCTTTTGGAACCTGAATGATTCTGTGGTTTTGCGATTTGTCTGTTCTGTGCTGCATTGATGAGTTTAATCACTTTGCAGTAGAATGAAGAAACCTTCTATGAAATGCAAAAATTGGAAACAGATTAAAGGGGATAATTATTGCAAATTACCTACACTGTTGTAGCGGGTCCAGGGGAGGCTACAAAGGTGATCAAAGGGTTGGAGCCCCTCTGCTCTGAGGACAGCCTGGGAGATTTGGGGTTGTTCAGCCTGGAGAGGAGAAGACCCCAGGGAGACCTTAGAGCAACTTTCAGTGCTGAAAAGGGCTCCAGGAAAGCTGGGAAGGAACTTCTTACAAGGATTTGTAGTGACAAGATGAGGAGGAACGGCTTTAAATTGGAAGGGGGAGATTTAGATCAGATATCGGGAAGAAATTCTTCCTGATGAGGGTGGGGAGGCCCTGGCCCAGGTTGCCCAGAGAAGTGGTCGCTGCCCCATCCTTTGGAGGTGTTGAAGGCCAGGTTGGATGGGGCTTTGAGCCCCCTGATCCAGTGGGAGGTGTCCCTGCCCATGGCAGGGAGTGGAACTGGATGGGCTTTGAGGTCTGTTCCAACCCAACCCATTCTATGATTCCATGATTAGAGTGGCTTTTATTCACCAGCTGCTATTGAGACTGAAAATGTAATGAGATTAACTGCATTGTTATGTTCACCAGGGGACTAATAAAATGTGATTTCTAAAATATTCACATAATATCTTATTACTTCAGCTCTTCTGTAATCATCCAGGCCCTCTCTAATCCCCAGTGACCCCTTTCAGTGTGTGTTGGAGGGAGTGTGGTACTATGTTAATTAGTCAGTACATCTTTCAAATTTGATTAAAGTTAGTCAATAGATTGACTTTTCCACCACCACCCCCCTCCTGTAGGAGGGCAGCAAGATGCTGGAGGAGGTGCAGCGCTTCTGGCTCCTGAGACAGTGAAGCATCTAGAGAACAGGGGGTTGTGGGAGCGGCTGAAGGCCCTGGGGCTGTTTAGGCTGAGGTGAGACCTCATCGCTCTCTGCAGCTCCTGGACAGGAGGTTGTGGAGGTGGGTGCTTGGCTCTTCTCCCAAGGAACAAGTGATAGAACACGATGATTTACAGTTGGACTTAATGATCTCAAAGGTCTTTTTCATCCAAAAAATTCTCTGATTCTGTGTAGTGGACAAGTATGGTTGGATTTGATGATCTCAAAGGTCGAGTTGTGCTAGGGGAGGTTTACGTTGGATATTAGGGAAAATGTCTTTCCTGAAAGAGTGGTGAAGCCCTGGCAGAGGCTGCCCAGGGAATGGATGGGGTTCAGAGAATGTGTCGATGTGGCGCTTCAGGACATGGTTTAGTCGGCACGGTGGGGTTGTGTCAATGATTGGACTTGATGGTCTTGAGAGATTTTTTCCAACCTATGATTCCACCTGGTGCTGTCTTGTGCTCTATGGTACAGGATGAGGATCTTGCCCTTTACTGAGTCTAGGACTTGGCAGTCTTCATATTCATGTGAAGATGAGAATTCGAAGCCCTTCAGAAGACTTTGAGAACTTGAAGGCAAACCCCTCTGCTGCTCCCACCATATCCCCACTGCTCTTGCTGACACAACACAACAGCTTCTTTTCCTCAGGCTCTGCAGCAGCAGAAACGGTTGGGAAGTTCACAGCTTAGCCTTTTGGCTTCACAGTGGAGTCTGGATAATTCGAGGGCGTGAAGAGAAAAGGGAAAGGTTCCCTGTTTCCTCGAGAGAGTTCAGCACTTAAACTCTGAGCCAGTCCTGGGAGAGTGTGTGTAAAGAGTGACTTTGGGATCCTTCAGTCCTCACAGAGAGAGTGACTCACACGTTGACCTGATTCTCTCTTCATGTAGTTTAAGACGCCAAGAGTTTGACTTTCCTTGACAGCTCAGTACGTTGTTGTAGGGTGAGTCTCTGCTGTGTGCAGGGGTCTCTAGAAATCCTACTGATGTACTGAAGCGGTCAGCAGTTGCATTGTGCTCGAACAACCCATGTAGCGTTGGTTAAAAGATTAAAAGATATCATTAAAGCCATTAAAAGATTATCTTTTATAAAATCATAGAATCACTTGGTTGGAAAAGACCTTTGAGATCAAGTCCAACTGTACTTGTCCACTATACAGAATCATAGAATCGTTTGGTTGGAAAAAGCCTTTGAGATCATTGAGTCCAACCACAGATTATCTTGACCTGAACTGGCAACGTGCACTCCCCCCGTGTCCTGGGCTGCATCCAAAGCAGTGGGAGCAGCAGGGCCAGGGGCGGAATTCTGCCCCTCTGCTCTGCTCTGGGGAGACCCCACCTGGAGTCCTGGGTCCAGCTCTGGAATCCCCAACAGAAGAAGGAGATGGAACTGTTGGAGCGGGTCCAGAGGAGGCCACAAAGATGATGCAAAGGCTGGAGCCCCTCTGCTCTGAGGACAGGCTGGGAGAGTTGGGGTTGTTCAGCCTGGAGAAGAGAGGACTGTGGGGAGACCTTAGAGCAGCTTCCAGTGCTGAAAGGGGCTCCAGCAAAACTGGGGAGGGTTTTTTTCCAGGAGCTTGGAGTGACAGGACGAGGGGGAACAGCTTTAAATTGGAAGGGGGAGATTTGGATCAGACATTGGGAAGAAATTCTTCAGGATGCTGGTGGGGAGACCCTGTGTCAGGTTGCGCAGGGAAGTGTTGGCTGCCTCATCCCTAGAGGTGTTGAAGGCCAGGTTGGATGGGGCTTTGAGGCCCCTGATCCAGTGGGAGGTGTCCCTGCCCATGGCAGGGGGTAGAGCTGGTTGAGCTTCAAGGTCCCTTCCAACCCAAACCAATCTATGATTCTGTGATCATTGAGTCCAACTGTAAATCATCAAGTCCATCCATTATCACACGGCATTGGTCATGTTGAATCTGCAATAAATCCTACAGACCTGCTGTGGTGTCCTACCTGTCTTTCTTACTTCCACATGTTCAGGAAAATTGGTTGTCAAGCCCTGGCAGAGGCTCCCAGGGCAGTGGTTGAGTCCCCATCCCTGGAGGGGTTCAAAAAGCTTGTGGATGTGGCACCTGGGGACAGAGTTTAGCAGGCGTGGTTGGGGTTGTGCTGATGGTTGGACTGGATGAGCTTAGAGGCCTTTTCCAACTTTGATCCTTTTATAATTTAGGATCCTTTGAAAGAAACTGTTGAACTTCACTTTAATTTTGGGGTTGTCCCATGCAGGGACAGGAGTTGGACTCGATGATCTTTGTGGGTCCCTTCAAACTCAGGATATTCTTTGATTATGTGACCACACATCCCTGAGTTCCGTCAGAGCACGCCTGCTCGTGAGTCTCCTGCAGGCTTGGTGGATGTGCCAGATGTTGGAGGGTGTGAGCAGATGGATTGCCCCCTGCCGGAGGGGGCTGAGGCACTTGCAGAAGCGATTGGAAAGTTTTCTTTTGCTGCTCTTGTGGGTGACCTCTGGCTGCAGAGCTGTTGGTGCACAGCTTCCCCGTGCAGACCTGGACATGCTTTTATGAGAAGAAGGAGCAGCTCCCTTACCCAAGTTCTTCAGCCTCTCTCCAATAACAACCCTGTATCCCTAAGGTGGCCGAATGCAAGGAACCTCAGTGGTGGATACCATGGCCTCATTCTTCACTCAGGTATAAAGAAGTTATAGGAGAATTCTCTGCCTGCTGTTGGTTCTGCAGGAAGAACCAATCCATTCAGTTTGTGTTGGAGAAGAATCCTCAAGCAACTTAGCAGTGACTTGAGAAGCACCACTGGGCAACCTTCCAACACTCAGCCCTGAGGGGAAGCTGGAAGTGGAAATACCCTTCAGAATTTCCTGTTCAGCTGCGTGGTTTTAACTCCAGACTTTACCTTGGTGCTCACTGATGTTTTCAAAGAGGTTTCTGACCTGAATAAGTGACTGAAAGTGTAACTGCTGGGTCAGTAGAGCGTGAAGAAAATGCTAAGTCAGATGTCTTTAAAGTGATTGATGAAAGCTGAAGAGATGGCAGGAAACAACGTGATGGAAGGGTCTGAAATGGCATTTATAAAGGCAAGAAGGAAAATAAATTCCTGCTCAGGGCTTTTCTGGCTTCAGAAGCAGAAGCAGTTAAGCCCCATCTCTTAACTAAAAGTTTATGGTAAAGCTCTTTCTTAATAAATGTTCTTTAGCTTAGATGTCAGCCTGCAAACAGCTGGTGAACATCTCCAGTAGAGGGGCTGGAAACAGCTGGAGAACATCTCCAGTTGAGGTATGGTCTGGGAGCAGCTGGTGAACATCTCCAGTTGAGTGTTGGTTTGAGAGCAGATGGTGAACATCTCCAGTTGAAGGTTGGTCTGGGAGCAGAGAGTGAACATCTCCGGTTGAGGATTGTTCTGGGAGCAGATGGTGAACATCTCCAGTCTACGATCAATCTGGGAGCAGCTGGTGAACATCTCCAGTTGAGAGTCAATCTGGGAATGGCTAGTGAACATCTCCAGTCAGGGGTCGGTCTGGAAACAGCTGGTGAACATCTCCAGTGGACAGTCAGTCTTTGCAGGAGCTGCTATTCATCAGCGCACCCACGTCTGGTTCTGTTAGACCACAGAATTCATTGGGATGTGCTGAAGAGGTGAGGTTGGTCCAGAGGCTAGAACCTAGAGGCAAGTTTGGTGAGAGGAATCAAGATGACCCAGGAGAACTTCTCCAGAGAGGAGAGCATTTTGCTATTCACAGCAAGCATCATGGCTTGATGGTTACAACTTCAAGTTTAAAACCTCACAGTAGGACTCTGTTACCAGTTTGCTGCAGCATGTGGTTTCACTTGAAGCCTTCTTCTCCAGTGTGGACGTGTGTCCTGAGTCTGGCTCAGTCTGCTGTCAACCAGAACCCCCAGATCCCATCCCTGGAAGTGTTGAAAGCCAGGTTGGATGGGACTTTGAGTACCCTCATCCAGTGGGAGGTGACCCTGCCCATGGCAGAGGGTTGGAACTGGATGGGCTTTGAGGTCCTTTCCAACCCAAACCATTCCACAATTCTGTGATGTGAAAACCTGGCCAAACAAGAGGCATTGAGGGGCTGGAATAGTGGATAAGAGTCAACCAGGACAAGGATTTCTTCACAGACGCTGGATGATGTTTTAGTGACTCGCACCGTTTTGTCATCTGAACATCTCCAGAGCTTCTTCAGGAAGTCTGAGCAGCTCCGAAAAGGAATGTATTATTGAGGGTGCATTAATATTTGAAGGTTGCCAGTGCTGCCATGGAATGGGGGTCCTTGCTGATGTGACACGCAAAGCAGCTTCTCCACCAAGTCTCCAACATTGTATGTGCTTTGTTGTGGGAAGATAATGGGGAGCTTTTGGCTGGGAGGCGTTGTGGATGTCAGGAGCCCAGCGTTTGGAGGCGTCTGACTGCAGCACGCAGGTTCCTCCATCGCCAGCGAATCACGCCAACGGGGAGGGACGGGAATGCCAGCTGCAAGTGAAGTGGAAATTCTGCCTCTCCCCCGAGAGGTGATGCTAAATGAGTTATTGTGGTTAATTATTCACAGTTCTTGGCGCTGGGATTGTCTGCTGCAGCGGGGTGGGGACAGGGAGGAGGACCTGCCGATGGAAAGGATGTGTCTGGGAGGCTGGTTAGAAGTTGAATGGGGCTTTGAGCCCCCTGATCCAGTAGGAGGTGTCCCTGCCTATGGCAGAGGGGTTGGAACTGGATGGGCTTTAAGTTCCCTTCCAACCTACGATTGTTCTTTCCAACCCTTCCACCTAATTCTTTGATTTCTGAGTCTTCTGAAGAGCATTCCCAGTGGGAAGGAGCACTGCTGCAAAGCTTGGAAGCATTCTTCGGAGAGCTTCTCCGCTTCTTCTCACAGCGGGATTCCAAACCCATTCATTCAGAGGAGACTCCAGCAAGGCAAAGGAGAGCGAGATTCCAGCAAGGCATGTCACATGGATATCACAGGAATGTCGAAGTGCAGCCTGCTTTACTCCTCTCTGGAATCCTGGCTCTCAAAGCAGGGACTCCCTTCCTGGAGCGCTGGCTGCATTTGCAGAGGCTCCCTGTGAATGATAAATAAGGAGAGGTAGGCAGGAGGAGTTGAATTGGCTCCAAGCTTTGTGCATCACGCTCCGCTGGCTGCGACAGTGAGACAAACACTAAACCTGTTTTCCAATCCAGTGGCCCTAGAGAAGCTGATTTAATAGAGGAAGAGGCTTAATAAAGATAAATACACTGAATCATAGAATGGTTTGCGTTGGAAAGGATCTATAAGATCATCCAGACCCACCGTCAGCCCAGCAATGGTTTTACTTGGAAGTGACCTCAGTCTCCCCCTTCCAATTTGAAGCCGTTCCCCCTCGTCCTGTCACTCCAGGCCCTTGGAAAAAGCCCCTCCCCAGCTTTCCTGGAGCCCCTTTCAGCACTGGAAGCTGCTCTAAGGTCTCCCCACAGCCTTCTCTCCAGGCTGAACAACCCCACCTCTCCCGGCCTGTCCTCACAGCAGAGGGGCTCCAGCCCTCGCATCATCTCCGTGGTCTCCTCTGGACCCGCTCCAACAGTTCCATCTCCTTCTGGTGGGGATTGCAGACCTGAACACAAGATTGCAAGTACCCTGGAGATCCTTTAAAAGCAACTGCTTCTCCATTTCGCTTTTGTGTGAATCTGCCATTGGCCCTTTGCTGATCACAGAATGCTTTGGAGCACATGTTAGGAAACGTCTGCAATCTCCAGTGTGTAAAGGATTTGTCTTTTAAGGCTGCTCAGTCTCATTTTATTGAACCTTTTGCCTTTCCCTCTTCCCGCATCTGCTGGTTTTAAGCTCTCCTCCTTATGTAGGTCACACTTAACACATTTTTATGCTTGAGCCGCTGTCTTGAAGCAGTGTCTCATGTGCAGTGAAAAGGGTGATCTCTATAGCAATAGGGCTTCATTAAGTGCTAGGATTAATTTCTCCTTACTTAATCCCAGTTTGGGATTACTGCTCAGCTTCAGTGTTTTGGGGTTCTGGGATGCAATAGGATTGTTCCTCTGCCAGTACCTGAAACTAATTCTATTAAAATTGTTGCATACCATGTCAGGAATGCAAAAAATGGGCAGCCAAAGCTGTCCTCAAACACAGAAGAGCTTCTCTAGAGAAGCAGCCTTGCAAAGAAGGACTTGGGGTGCTGGGGGTGAGAAGCTCCACATGAGCTGACAACGTGTGCTCCCAGCCCAGAAACCACCCATGTCCTGGGCTGCACCCAAAGCAGTGGGAGCAGCAGGGCCAGGGAGGGGATTCTGCCCCTCTGCTCCGCTCTGGGGAGACCCCACCTGGAGTCCTGGGTCCAGCTCTGGAATCGCCAACAGAAGAAGAAGATGGAAGTGTTGGAGAGGGTCCAGAGGAAGCCACAGAGATGATGTGAGGGCTGGAGCCCCTCTGCTGTGAGGACAGGCTGGGAGAGGTGGGGTTGTTCAGCTGGAGAAGAGAAGGCTGCAGAGAGACCTTAGAGCAGCTTCCAGTGCTGAAAGGGGCTCCAGGAAGGCTGGGGAGGGGCTCTTGATCAGGGAGTGAAGGGACAGGACAAGGGATAATGGTTTTGAGCTGAAAGAGGGGAGATTGAGATGAGATCTGAGGAAGGAGTGTTCTGTGAGTGTGGTGAGGCCTTGGGCCAGGTTTCCCAGAGAATTGTTGGCTGCCCCATCCCTGGCGTTGCTGAAGGCCAGATTGGATGGGGCTTGGAGCCCCCTGATCCAGTGAGAGGTGTCTCTGCCCTTGGCAGGGGGTTGGAACTGAGTGGGCTTTGAGGTTCCTTCCAACCCAAACCATTCCATGGTTCTCTGATCTCGTGCTGTACAAACAGGAGCAGAGGCAGCCGACTGAGCAATGTGCTGTCCCCCTCTGCTCAGCAGTTGTTGGACCACTTCTGGGGGACTGGGTCTACTAGGACAAAAGAGGCATTGATATACAGGAGGAGATGCTTTCTTCTAGCCTACCTGCTGTCCTCGTGGAAGCTTCAAGTTTCCTGGAAGCTCAGCAGTCACACAGAACTGATTTCAGGGAATCTCCAAATGGACATTTTGGGTCTGTTTGCAAACCCAGCAGTGTTTTGTCTCTTGGTGGCCCTGTTCCTGTAGCTCTTAGCTCGTATCTACCACTGATTTCCATGTGGAATCAGACTGTGCCCAGCTGTTGCTTTCGGTGGCAGTTTTCTCACGTTGCCTACCATGCCCTTTCCACCCACTCCTCATCTTGTAGCGAGCTGGACCAAAACAGACATGCAGATGCCAGAGCAGTGAATTCATGCCGCATCGGCTTAGATCTTTGCTGTATCCGTTGATAAGCTTGAGGGCAGGGCTGCCATTCAGAAGGGATGAGGCTGGAGGAACAGGATGACAGAAGCCTTGGGAGATCCAGCAAGGACAAATGCAGAGTCCCAAATGTGGGAGAACTAACCCGGAGCAGCAGTGGAAAAGACCAACACGGAGAGGGTGGAGACCACACGAGCCCTCTGACCAGTTCTGGAGTCCCCAACAAGAGAAGGAGATGGAGCTGTTGGAGTGGTTCCAGAGGAGGCCACAGAGATGATCCTAGGGCTGGAGTCCCTCTGCTGTGAGGACAGGCTGGGAGAGTTGGGGTTGTTCATCTGGAGAAGAGAAGGCTCTCAGGAGATAAGGTCTCCCCTCAGCCTCCTCTTCTCCAGACTAAACAGCCCCAGGGCTCTCAGCCACTCCCACAACCCCTGTTCTCCAGACCCTTCCCCAGCTCCGATCCCTTCTCTGCAGGTGCTCCAACCCTTCAAGGTCCTTCTTGGAGTGAGGGGCCCAAAACTGAACCCAGGAGTCAAGGTGCAGCCTTGCCAGCGCTGAGTGCAGGGGGACAATCCCTTCCCTGCTCCTGCTGCCACCCCATGGCTGAGCCAAGCCAGGATGCTGGGAGCGTTCTTGGCCACCTGGGCCACTGCTGGCTCATGTTAAGCCCGCTGGCAATCAACACCCCCAGGCCCTTCTCCCCCAGGCAGCTTTCCAGCCACTCTTCCCCAAGCCTGGAGCTGCGTGGGGTTGGTGTGGCCCAAGGGCAGGACCCAGCACTTGGCCTGGCAGAACCCCATCCCGTTGGTCTCAGTCCATGGACCCAGCCTATCCAGGTACCTCTGCAGAGCCTCCCTGCCCTCCAGCAGATCCACACTCCCACCCAGCTTGGTGTCATCTGCAAACTGAGTGAGGGAGCACTTATTAAGGTTTGTGCCCAAGTGGTGACTCGGTCCCAAACCCAGAGCTCCTCCTTTCTTGCTGTGATTCTTTTTATGTATGTTTAGAGCCCTTCTTTGGTGGCAGAGTTCTGTCATCGCACTATTTCATGTGATACCTTGGAGTTTGGGGTGGAATGAGCTCTTCTGTAGGAAGGGTTTACAATCCATGCCTAACAGCTAAGTGAAACGCTGTACCTTTATATAAGCGCCTAAAAGTAAATGTAATTGGATTATGCAAAATAATCTCTCCAAATGAGGCTTTAAAGCATCAATCAACAAGTCTTTGGTGTCTGAAGCTGGGTGATTCTTGCAGCTCCTCTGTGCAGCTGAAACACAAAGGGCTCTTACAGAGCTGATGTGTAGAGGATTCATAGAATGGTTTGGGTTGGAAGGGACCTCAAAGATCATCCAGTTCCAACCCCTGAAGTCGATTTGTTGACTTTGGGGGGGCTGCAAAGGCTTTCCCTTGGATGTTTGGGGCACATATGGAGTTGGCTTTCATGCACAAGATGCTTTTCACTGCTTGGAGAACAACTTGGCTCTGTTTTTCTCTTCTGATGGCTCCTGTGTTGCACATGAATCTCATCATCGTGTCCCATCACTCTCTTGCAGGTCAGATGCCAGGACCTGGAGCGATGATACCTGGACAGCCCATGCCTGGCCGGATGATGCCAAGTGTGTCGGCCAACATCCATCCAGCCGGCAGTGGTCCCCCACCTCCTGGCATGTCACCAATGTCAGGGAATCTCATTGGACCTCGTGTTCCTCTCACGGCTCCAAATGGCATGTGTAAGTGGGTCTCGTTTGGAATACACCTGATGTGGCTCTTCTATCGCTCACCTCGCTGCTGGGAACATCATTATGGTTGACACCTCTTTATCTGCTGCAGGAACAATAGGATCTGAGCATGTTTGCAACCAAAGGCTTCTGCCAGAGGTGTGCTTGAAGCTTTAAGTGCTCATCTTCCCTTGAGGCATCCAAACGTGCTCCATTGTTGCTTCTTTTATTTATAACATGACTTAGTTTATTTATGACACTGTGGCTCTCTGGGCGTCATCAAAAACCTCTCTTGATTTAAATTTGGAAGAAAGCAAAGGTTTGGAAATTAACTATGTCTTTAAATAGTGGAGGTCGGAATATAACTCATTTCAACACAGCTGTCTGTGAAATTAGAGGAAATCCTAGTTAGGAAGAAGCAAAAGGTTTATGAAGAACGTGCCTTCCATGGGACAAATACCTGCACCTCCAACACTAAAGGTGGTTTATCCCAGTCAAAAAAAAGCAGCTGAAGGCAGAAACCACTGCGTGAGTGTTCCCTGAATGCCCTTCCATTGCTGAAATGGGCTCCAGGAAAGCTGGGGAGGGCCTTTTTCCAGGGGACTGGAGTGACAGGACGAGGAGGAACAGCTTTAAATTGGAAGGAGGAGATTGAGATTGGACATTAGGGAGAAATTCTTCAGGATGAGGGTGAGGAGGCCCTGGCACAGGATGCCCAGGGAAGTGGTGGCTGCCCCATCCCTGGAGGTGTTGAAGGCCAGGCTGGCTGGGGCTTTGAGCCCCTTGATCCAGTGGGAGGTGTCTCTGCCCATGGCAGGGGGTGGAACTGGATGGGCTTTGAGGTCCCTTCCAACCCAAACTATTTTATGATTCCATGACATTGGAGAATGAAGTAGCTCTGAAATTCAGCGGAGAAACCAGCGTTAGAAGCTGCCTTTGGCTGGGGATATTTCCATCCTGGGTGCAGCTGCGTGCAAGTCCCAGCTGTAGTGACAAAGGTTGTTCCAGGGGTGGGGCTCAAGGCCACGCTGGGGGCTTTGAGCCCCCTAATCCAGTGGGAGGTGTCCCTTTCCAAGGCAGGGGGTGGAACTGTGAGGTCCCTTCCAGTCCAACCTATTCCATGGTTCTTTGAATTGTCAATCGCTTGCAGCGCCTCTCCCAAATAATAACTGGGAAAGTCCATCCCACCTGGGCTTCAGCTGAAGGAGGTTGCTGAGGAGCACTGACTCATCCGTGTTCACCAACAGAAGCATGAAACACTCCATACAGCTTCCTCACAAGGGGAGGAGGAGAAGCAGGCGCTGAGCTCTTCTCTCTGGTGACCAAGAACAGGAGCTGAGGGAATGGCAGGAAGATGCCAGGGGAGGGTTAGGTTGAACCTGAGGAGAAGGTTCTTCCCCCAGAGGGTGGGGGAACACTGGAACAGCTCCCCAGGGAAGCAGTCACAGCCTGACAATATTCCAGAAGCCTTTGGGCAGCACCCTCAGCCCCACAGTGGGAATGTTGGGGTGTCCTGTGCAGGGCCCGGAGTTGGACTTGATGGGCCTTGTGGGTCCCTTCCAACTCAGGGCACTCTGTGGTTCTATGATTTTATTCAGACATTCGCTCCTTATTCTTCTGGAGCTCTGCTGACTTTTCCTTCCCTATTTTGGTGCCACTGGGAATATCTCATGTCAGGTTGTGTTCTTGCCTGCTGTCTTCTCTCTCTTAATTTCTTTCTTTTCCTCCCCCACTAAACAAGTCCGTCGTGTTCCATTAACATCTCCTCTCTGTGTCGAAGCTGGCCTTTTGTGTCCTTCGCTTCTTGCCTCCTCCCTGCTGCATCTGTGCACCCTCTCCTTTGTCACTACTCAGAGCTTGAGTGCGGGCTCTGTTGATGTGAATTGCATTGTTCGGTTTATTTAAAATAGATAAGAGCCGTAATCCAAAGCATGGAGAACAGAGCTGGGAGATGAGAAGTGCTCTGAAAGTTGCTTGGCGTGAACTTTGCCTGTTCCTCAGCTGCATGGCCTCATCTTTGCTGTCAAAATCAGGGGATTTTATCCTCTTTTACAAGGTTCATACAGTGCTAAAGCACAATAAAATATGAGGTGGAGCTTCACATGAAGCTTCAGAGATGGAGAAGCTGCAGTTGGGGCTACTTCTGAGGCCAGTCCTTGTTGGTTTCATAGAATGGGTTGGGTTGGAAGGGACCACCAAGCCTCCTCTGCCTCCTCTGCCACGGGCAAGCACACCTCCCACTGGATCAGGGGAGCCCCATCCAACCTGGCCTTGAACACCTCCAGCCAACGCTTCTCTGGGAAACCTGACACAGGGTTTCCCCACCAGCATCCTGAAGAAT
>VWPV01012728.1:0-18628 GCA_013389885.1 Geococcyx californianus
CTTTCCTTTAGGCCCCCTTTAAAAGTCAAATCTATACGTGGGAGAGACATAGAGACATATTTGACAAAAAAATAATGTTACTGAAAGGATTGAAATTATTCATGATTTCAGGAAAAAACTGCACTGCACATATAGACAAAGAAAAAAAATCCCTACACAATCTGTTTTAAAAAAAGCTATTTCATTTTTCATTTTAAACCCACATTTTTGGTCTTTTTCATAAGAAAATCCTAATGATGCCATAAAAAAACTTCTGCAATAAACAATTCTTTTTTTGGTTTGATCAAAATTATTTGTCTTGACTTGACCTAAAGTATCTATTTTGTTCACTTTAATCAAAAGAAATAAGAAAATATTTCCTTGGGTTTGACTTGAGAAGAAGTTCCTCTGATAATAAGCTATGCCCATTATTAGTTCATGTTTTGTCAAGCAGCCAAGGAAGATACACGTACGCTGGATAGTGAGTAACGGTCTCTATTTAGCCATAACACGTTGAAGCTTGAGGTTGAAATCTTTCCTCCTGGGAAGCTTGTGGACAATTTGCCACTGACACTGGAGGAGCCAGAACATCATCACAGCCTTTAATCTTCCTCTTTGATGTACAAAAAGCTGTTTGTACCATTCAAAGCAGTAGTTTTCCCCACGGACTCCGCAGTGAGATGGGCTCCCCACTGAGTAGGGGGAGACCCTTAGCATCTCCCATTCACCCTTTTATCTGTGTAGCTTAGTAAGGGATCACCTTAGGAGGACAACTAGACTTTAAGTCAAAGCTAATGAAACATTCAGTTGTCTCACATGAGTCCAGCACCTGGAAGGCAGTGCTGATATTATCATACATGCAGCTCGAGCTCCGGCATTGGATAAGCAGAGATTTTTTAACTCTGGATGCTCATCAGCATGATCCTAAATATAATCTCTTCCAGTGCTTTTATTCCGAGCATCTCATGGTTTACAAAAGAAAATAAATTAAACCTCCTTTCTTCTCTATCTGTAAATATTCTAGATATTGAGTTGTCCAAAAGTTGTAACCAGGTCACTGGAAGTCTTGAGGCAGCCCCTTCCCAGGTTATTTCCGGTAGAAGAGTGACTCTGGAAAAACAGTTAAAAATAAAAATAAAAATAAAAAGGATCTTTAGTTTTCTATTCTGATGACCAGATTGCTGTTGAAATTAACAATTATTAAAGCAGGGTGGACATGGAAAGCAAATGTGCTTCAGGCTAGCCAGACTCTGAGGTGCTCTTACACTATCTGAGCTTTGTGTTACAGCCAGCCCAGCTCATGGAATGTACCCAGATCCATTCCTGCCCAAGACTCTGTCAGACCTACTCAGAGAATTGCTGTTGTCTTTGCTAACACATTCTGCCTTTGCTTTCTCGTACACCATCGTTTACATTGAGAAATCTATTTTATAAATCAGTGCATGTGAACTGCTGGTATTTGTCCTTCCGGAACCAATATTACCAAACACGCGCAACCCTGATTTTGCTTGGTTTGAATATGGGATAGACCTCTGTGTCAAATTAATGGTTTTACTAATTTCTCTAAGCATTCAAGTTGTCCTCCCTGATGACCTCATGGAATGTGCTGAGAGTAGGGTGCAGCCTATGCACCCAAATCATCTGACACTTCGGTTCCAAGAACATTGGTGACAACAAAGTTCTTGGATTCCTGTCCATTCAATGGAGGTAGGAGATGATGAAGGTCTTTAGAAGGAAAACATATTCATCACTAAATTGTTAAAAAATTCCACCTCTGGACTTCAGGTATCTGGCAGCCTGTAGGGGAGCACAGAGATATGCAAGCCAATATGAGGAAAAGTTTGCTCAGACACCGAAAATGGTGTGGCTTTGGTGGTAGGGGCTCTACCAGGGCTGGTGTGTCTTTCCAAGGTACTCATATACTGGGATTTGTTCCTGCAAACCATTTGTAGATACTTTCACATGGGGATACCAAAGGTCTTCCCCTTTTCCTGCCATCACCCTTGCTCTTTAGATATCCCTTGTTGAGCTCTGGACCTGGCTGCAGCTCTGGAGTGTCTGAAGGCTGCCGATAAAGTACCGTGATTTCCTTAAATTAACAGTAAAGAGATGAAGAACAATACAAGAATTGAACCCAAAACCTGATAGCTTTCATGAAAATGACTTTCCTGAGAAGTGCATCAATGTGGATTTGCCCCCAGCAAACTCTCAGAAGGCACAGTGTCAGACAGTACTGGATGCCAGAGAGCAGGTTGGGTAGGGTAGGAGACCAAGCTAAGAATTTCCCAGATGAGCCCTTCTGCTCTAGCTCTGCCCTGTTGTAGATAATACAAGTTTTGCTAGTTATTTCACCAGGGAAAAGTATAGATCTTCTTGTTGGCTGACATTTCTGGCAGTAGTTACAAATTGTCTTCTGAAATAGCTGGAGAGGTGTAAGGTCTCAGACGTCAGATGTTTAATGCTATTCCTTCAACTGAGATCCAGGACCTGCCCTTGGGAGAGCTTTTGGGCTGCTCCGGAATCATGTGCCTTTGCTCCAACTCCCACATCAACTGTTGGCTTTCCCAGTTCTAAAATCAGGGGTTCAAATTCTTCACTACCTCCCAGTGATCAACTGGAATTTAATAATTAAGACTCTGAATGCTTTCAAATAATCTGAAAAGAACCAGCACGAAATAAAAGTGTTACAGTCATTGCCACTGTTTGGATTTTGAAGGATGAGTCCTGTCTGATGGCAGATTGTAAACTTGATATGGTTTTTTCTGTGAACAAGCTTTCTTGTCTGTGTGGAACAAAGCTTAAACTCCATTATTTACTTTGTACAATATTGACATCATAACAGAGACCTGCACATTGGGTCTTAATTGATGAAGAGCAGAAAAATAGCCTGGTTTGCATGATGAAGAAAAACCTCTATAATTACCTGCATTTTCCTCCATCCTTAAGGATGCTGCTCATCAGTGACAGCCACGCTAACCCTGTAATAGTGTGCAGGATGCTCTGAATTTATTTCTTTTGAATTTGTACTCAAGAAATAAATGCGGTCCCCCTGATTTGTCTTCCTCTCCATGCTGTGAGATAAAGTTATCAGGAATAATCAGATCATAGAGTGGGGGCTGGAGAGGAAATTGTACATTAATACTAATGCATCTGGCATTGCAGTAGACACGAAGCCTGCTGTTCCCTCATTGGCCTGGGAATGTTTAACAAGCTCGCTACATACCTTTGCTTTGCTTTGCAAAAGAAGAAAACCCTGCACAGCTCCCCAAGCATCTGACAAGAATGCACAGACATAATAATTTCTTTGACCTCAGCCACATGAGTTTCTGAAAAGAACAAAACAGCATCATTTCATGGCATTTACAGTTTAAACCTTTCCTATTCAAGTTTCTAACAAAAAAAGCCAACAGCCCATTCTGGTCATGATTAAAATTCATAGGCTTGCTGCAGAGAACAGATGCAGAAGCAATTTTAGGCCAGTCATATCCCAGCTCTGCAAAATTAATTTGACAGGTTTGCATTAAAGCACTGATCAATATCCACTTTAGAGCAGCAGAGGCTAACTGAGAAAAAATAAGTGACCGGAGTGCTACCAGACGAGAAAAAATGAATCTTTGAGACTTTTTTCCCTCTAAGCTTGCACCTACATCAGAAGTCCTGACCTCAATCCATTGATCGGTTGCAGTTAACATGACAAAAGGCCTGGCGGATATACCAGAGCTATACCTACCAGGGAACAATCAACCCTGATACACTAAATGTTTGACAGAGTGACTAGACTGCTGAATTAGTATTTGCTTTCTGAGGTCTGGCAGGCAACCTTTCCGTCCTGCAGTTTCCTAGATGCTTACAAAAGGGATTATATATAGACATGGTTTATAGAACTTCTCTTAAACTTTCTTAAAGAAGCACCTCTTAGTATTTTAAGTTGAAACCAAGATAGTAAAACTCCGCAGCCTTGTGCCATTCTGGTAATACCTCCAACAGGGAAAGGCTTATTTCCATTTTCAACTTAATAATGACAAACGGTTTCGTTAAAGTGCTTTGGTGTTTCTTCATCTGCTGGAGAGTGAGGAAATAACACGAGGTACCAAGCCTACCCCAAGCCTTGCTTAGGAGTGGGAGTGAAACAATTCGTACTGGGGCTGGATTGCAGCGGAAGTGGTAGCAAATCTGCACAGCCCTAGGGTTTGCAGGTTGAGCCCAGCAAAGGGGAGCATTTACATAATCCCCTACACACTGAGGATGTACCAGCACATCACCGCAATAGTTTTAACCATCCTGGCTTGCGTTGCTCATGGAGAGAAGGTGTGGCCCTAAAGGCTGATCCGCACATTTTATGAGATGGACTTTGTATCTCCTAAGTGATCTTACAGCCACAAGGAGTGGTAATAACTCACTAGGCATGGATCTATCTAACTGCAAATCTCTTTCGCTCCTGCGGGACATCGGCTATCCCTGGATGACATGCAGTCTAATTGCACCTACCGTACGGCGCGCTGAGCAGATTGCACTGATTTGCCCAGGGAAGGGGAGGAGGAGGTTTGAGAGTTTGAAAAGAAAAGTTGATGTGATTTCCAATCTGCCACATCTACACCAAATCCCTGCAGCATCTCTTGGTGTTGTAAGCAAGGACAAGTGCTGGCCTGAGGCAAGGTCTCTCTAGGGCTGCGTATCTCTTTGGCTACGGCTGCTGCACCTGACGCCTCCAACACCTGCAGTAGGGCTGCCAACGTAACTCTGGTGGCAAACTCCCTAAATGACACCTTCTGCATGGATTTTTTCTTCTCTGCCACTTTTCCAGGAATTTGTTGCATCTCACGATGTAGAACCTTGTAACAAACCACGGGTCCTTTTTCCTGTCCTGGAAGAAGATGTGTTGTAAGGATATTTGGTTTATTATAGCAGCAAGAAGATGCATCAGTTTTTTCCATTTCTATTTCTGATCATTTTAGTATTCTTATTTAGAACCTTTAACCTAAGCACCATAATATCCTGTTATAAACCTAACTCTAGTTCCACATTCATTATCCTTAGCTGCATACTAATGATCTGACATGACCCCACAGCAACTTATGAATCTGAAGGACAAGGTTTTGCCAGGAAAAAGATGAGGTAAAGAGTATATACTGACTAGCTGTGAAAGTTGATGCCCACTACCAGGCACTAGAACAGAGTACCTACTCACTTCTATTAATGCTTAACGTGTTCCAGTCCCCAAAAGGGACTAAACTATCCTTACAAATCTCATAAAAATCTATGGTTTACTCCTACACAACACTGTCAAGGAAAAGGGCAACCTGTCCTATGGTTGAAGCATCTGCTTTGGCAGCAGGAAATATAAGTTCTGCTCCCAGCATGAGCCCTGACCTCATTCAAACCACCAAGGACAAGATTTCTTAAATCTGAGGTACCTAATTACCTCTGAGTTCAACGGAAAACTAAGTGAGTCTTTTAAATACCATTTAAAACCTGTCCTTAAGCTACTTGGTTGCTTCTCTGTCAAATGACAGTCACTGCTTTCCCCAGACTCCCAATGAGTAACATGAATAAATGTAACAATCAGCCCCTCCACTTCAGTGATGGAGGGCATGAACAGCCCATAGTGGAACAGCTAAACCCCATTGCATATAAAAAGTGATGAAAATCTTTAATTACCACTTGCCAAATCTGTACTAAATATTTGTATGCAAAAACAGGCATGGCAGACAAGTTTACACCCGGTGGTACATCAAATTACCTGTCCGATGCCAAGTCCAGGCATTTCTAGTGCCTCTGCCAAGTATCACAGTCATGGATCTTGAATTAATATGAACAAAACTCTGCTATTCCTAGCATTGGCATCAGCCCTTTGAATGTGGCACCTCCTTTCAACTTGTACAAATCCTACGTGAAATGAAAGTACCTATGGGCAGATACGTTGGCTCAACTTGCACACGCAGGTTGTGCAAGATGAACTGTTGCACAGTGAGTGCCAAAGTAGGACACGTTGTTTGCTGTTAAGCCAGATGGCTGTTGGTTTATCATCCCAGATGCTGAATTAGACACAAAACCATGAACAACAATCTACCTGTGATGGGAAACCTGTGGCTGCGAACCACGCAGAGGGACACACAGACTGACACATAGATCTGATTGCCTTCACATCTCCAGTCAGGCACTGAGCACCTTGGCACTGCCTCTACTGAAGATAAAAGGTCTCGGGTAAGCAGTGTTTTACCACATTGTAAAACAAGGATCTGTATTACAGTGCAGAGTGTATCCCTAAATGTATACTGTAGCACATCAATAAAATAGGCCAAAGTTCCACCTCATTTGGAGCTATGCCTTTTCTTTATCTCTCTGCAATAAGTTAACCTCTTAAATATTACAACACGCTGCTCCTTATGTCTCTTAAATATTAAACAAGGGCTGCACAAAATAGATTCAAGAACACACAGTAATCAATAGCAGTGATCACGAGGGCAGGAAAATGGAACCGTTTAAGAATTTGTAATCTAGTGAATAAACCTGGTGCTTTCATTCAGTGAAAACAATTCAGCCAAAATGCAGCTGAATCACACAATCTCTAGTAACATGGAATTCTCTCCTTTTTCCTGCTTGGCACATCTCACTTTGAAAAAGCAGTAAGAGGTAATCCAGAAAAAACACGCACCAAACCTATCCCTAACCACAAAATATTTCATGCGGTTGATAGGTAAGTCTGTGCTTCAGAAACGGACTGAGGGATGTCTTCCATAAACCCCTGACGTATATACATTTCTCATATCAGACGGGGGCTTCATTTTTTCAAACCTCACTTTTATTATACTAGCAATGGCGCTTCTCATATAACAATTGAGAGGCCTTAATGTAGTTTTTATGCATATAAAATAAGGAGATTTTTACGATCTTGGCTGGTTGTGGTAAATATTTGCAAGGGAAAAGTACACTTAGATACAGATGTATGTGTAATATAATTCTTATAAGGAAAAGAAAAACATTCAGATTCAGTTCAGATTGTAAACACCTCTTTCAAATTATCTGTAAGGGAAAAACATGTCATGTGTGCATCTATTAATAATAGAGGGTCCATGACATCATTTTACTAATTACTTGGTTTTAGTGCACTCCATGTAATGGTATTTGTTTTACTTTTCTAAATGTAGTCACTCTTCTCTGAACAGTTCTTCAGGGTTTTATTCTCATGGTGGTTAAAGAGAAGTGAAATGAAAGTGTGTCAATAAAGAGGTCATTACATTAATGCATATACCTATTAACCTCCCATCTAGGGAAGAAAGCAGCCAAGTGGCATTGGAGGGGCCTGGGATCCATCATATAAGTAAAATCTTATTTTTAAAATAATTTTTGCAAACACGGGTTCATGTTACTCAATCGTGTTGTGAACCTGCTTCCCCCACCTTTACTGGGGTTGCTGCTCTGCATCTCCCTTTGGCTTGCACATGCACATCTGGCTTCTCCAGATGTGATGGAGAGCAAACCAGAAGATCACCAGAGCGGGGCAAGTTTTTCATCCTGCATTTCTACTGTGCCCAGGGTCACAAGAGCCCTTGAGAAGAACCAGATGCCCTTCCTGAAGTACCCATTTCCACCGAAGAACAGATTGCAACAATAATTCGCCACCTTTTCTGGACTGTGACTTACCAAAACGGTTTGCATGGTGATAATAAGTTTTATTGCAATAACTATTATTTCTTCACTCATTTTGTAATTGTGAGTGTGCTGATAAATGGATTGAACAGTTACTTAATCTCACATTTGGGCCCATAAATATCCCTTGCTGGAATGTTATTTGGCAGATCTGGCAGGGGTATTCAGTCACTGTCAATAGATACCTCAAGCCCCTTGTCCATGTGTCAGAAAGCCCCAGCCATGCTGAATGTTACAGTGGAGCAAGACCAACCAGGGAATTCAACTTAAGTCTTATAACTCCAGAGACCTCTTCACTCACGAAGAACCCAAGTATATTTCCATTAGGGTTTGATCAAAACCTCTGCTGTCACCAACGAGGATTATGTGGAGCAGAGCTGGAGTGGTTTTACCTTAGTGAGGTAGAACTTTCACATGTACAGGGTTAGTTCACAGCCTTGTCCAGATGTCCTCTGGTGTAAAGGTTCTACAGTCATACTCTACAGTCTAGAGGTCTACAGTCATACTGTAACTTCAGGAGCAGGACACACCTGAGCAATTACCATAAATTATCTTAAGTAAAGAGGACAGGCACTTCACAGCAGTGATTTGCCCATTAAAGTTGTTCAAGATACATCAGAGTCATGCCCTGAGAATCATAGGATAAAATCATAGAATAGGTTGGAAGAGACCTCTGAGATCATTGAGCCCAACCGTGCCTGTCTCCCCAATAAACCCTGTCCCTAGGAAACTCATCCACCCAGCTTTTAAACACCTGCGGGGATGGCGACTCCACCCCCTCCCTGGGCAGCTGTGCCAATCCCTGACCACCCTTTCAGGGAAGAAATTCTTCCCAATGTCCAGTCTGAACCTCCCCTGGCACAACTTGTGGCCATTTCCTCTCGTCCCATCGCTGTCACTGTGAGCAGAGCCCAGCTCCCACCCCGTCACAGCCTCCTCTCAGGCAGTTGCAGACAGGGATGAGGTCTCCCCTNAACACCCCCAGGTCCTTCTGTGCCAGGCAGCTCTCCAGGACCTCTTTCTGTTGACTTTTAGTCAGCACCCACTGCAGTCAGCCTAGAGCAGGGAAATTATGGTGAAGTGAGTCCCACAAAGAAGCCCTTTGAGCACTGTGATTAGTGTTGACAACTGTAGATCATTCCTTGTTCTGAGATCTTCCTGAACAAGCTGCTTGGGGCTGGGAACATGGTGTAAAATCAGACCTCAACCTTGACTTCTGCAGATCCACTGCAGTGCTAGATCCTGAAGGTACGTGGTTTGGGGATCCCTCTCCGCACCAGAGCATTATTGAAGCTCTTGACCTCTGGAGGACCCAGGTTCATTCTCAGCACACAGGAAAAGGGCAGCATTAAGAGGATGATGACCCATCTCCAGATGACTACACATCCTCAGTAGCTCCTGGCAGCTACCACCAACACTAGTTCATTTCAGCTGTGGAGGATGATCATCTTTTATGGCTGGAGAAGACCATACCATCACCTGTTTTAGTTCCTTGTCTAGTAAAATCACTGTTTTGTTTAATAAAACCCCTATAATCTCTCAATGATTCCTCTCCTGGGATAACCTGTGGAATTGTGTACAAAACACAGAGTTACCTGAGTTGGAGCGGACCCAAAAGGGTCATCGAGTCCAACTTCTGTCCCTACAGAAGACACCCACAACATTCACACTATTCACAACAATGTGTGCCGTTTTCCAGTCAGACCCCATTTCTAGTATCTATCATCTCTTTTTTTACTGACAGTAGATATAAGACAATGGAGTTTGTGTGTTTGTTCTTTGACTAGTATGAGCTTACCCTTTTTAGCTGTTTATTATTTTTTTCCAGAAAACTAAATGGATTAAATAAGCCATCACTTGGGTTACCGATTCCTCTTCTACTTTTACCTACAATGGTAGGCTTGGTTTCCCAGGGTGCCGCAAGTACCAAAATTAATTGCATTACCAGTTTGGTTTTTTTTCCCTTTTACCATGAGTTTCCTTATTCTGAAGAAGGAAGAGTCAGTGTTTCTATTCTTCTTGCTGAAATAAGGTAATACTCATTTTCTTGCCAGAAGTGTTTTGTAATGTCTTTTTAGGTGTCTTCTGTAAAAGTCTCCTTGGCTCCTGTAAGTTAAAGAGAATATACAAGCTGCCACTTTTATGCTTTCTGGGTGAAGGAAAGGGATATTGATAGAGACTTTGCTATTAAATTCTGTCTGTTGTTGCCTTATGGGAACTTAAAGCATATTCACTATAAAGTGTGGGTTGCTTTAGTACATTACTTCCACTGACACTGACTTCCCTCCTCCTGTAAATAAAAAAGTAGAAGATCCAGTGAATCTGTTGTAACCTAGTGTTTAATGATGGCTCAGACAAAGTTAATTTGACTGTTGGCAAATAAATATATAAACTTATCAACGCCCAGGAATATAGAGGAAGTCTGTCAAACTTCAGCCGTGTTGGCTAAACACCTGAAGGGGAAAAATGACTTGAAAGAACTTAATTCAAAAAATCCTTTAGGCCACACTGCTACATCTTGCAAGCCCGTAAAGATGCAGACAGCTATGAAGAGAAAGACATCAATAAATAATCAGGGGTCTTAGACTTTTAAATGGGAATCTGAGCATTGCAACCCAAAGGTAAATTGAATCTTTTCCCCATCTTCCTAGCAGGTGCTCATGCCTGTGTAAGCTATAAAACTTTGCTCATTGTAAATGTAGCTTGCCCTTTCGACAGACATTTTTACATGGAAATGGAAAGTCTTAGCTTGAGACTGCTCAAAGGCATCTTTGCCTGCAGCAGCTTCTGTTTTATATTTTACAAAATCTTTTCTTTTTCTTCACCTTTTCTTTTCCTCTCTCCCTTTGCCGAGGGATATCTGAATCCTACTTAAACATTTTTCTGTGGTAAACAGCTCAAAAGCAGCGAGTTGTGCAACATGCAGCCAGCCAGTGGGAAGGATCCTTGCAAAAAAAGCATTAAAGTGGAAACCGGCCAGGGCAATTGGTGATGAAAGGGGCTTTATTTATTTCTCATTTCCCCTGTGACGAAACTGCAGTGCATACTAAGCCTGTCCGTAGTTATTTTTCTGAAAGTTGTAAGACTGTCTCATCAGTTAATTAGTGTTTATAAACCATTCAAATGCATTATCAGATAGTGGCTCCCTGGGTAGGTGACATGGCTTTGGCTGCAAAACAAGACAGAATCTGTTCTTACTCATCCTCTTTCTCCATGGGCTGTCAGGAGAGCAAGGCTGCTTTGCCCTTGGTTTACCCATGACTGCACTGTAATATATAATATTATAATGAAACAATGCTCTTCTGCTTGCCAATATTTGGAGGACGTGCCTTCGTGAGCTCTGGTTTCTTTGCTCAGCTCATGTTGCAGAGTTGGACTGCAACAGGCTGACCCTCAGTCAGCCTCCCTTGTCCTGACCCTTCCAGTTCTGAAGAAGAGTCATCTGACATATCGATGGGTCTGTCAAAATCTAAGCTGAAGCTACAGCTACAAGACAGTGTGGACCTCTTCAACACCACACACCAGTCATCACAACTCAGTGTTCACTCTGAAGCCTAATGATTTATTTCTAAGGGCAAGCTCACTGTTTTGCAGCAAAAGGTTTTCCTGCAGAGTAGGAAGGCACTGAGAGTAAGAGTAGGTCATAAACAAAATACAAAGTTATCTCATGTCAGTTCCCAGTTTACAAGACAAATACTTGATCTTTCACACTAAAAAGCCAAATAAGAATTACAAATAAATGTGTTTCCCTATGTCACTGCGAGAGCTGGTAGCAGGTAATTATATGCTATATGAGATTCCTCTCATCTTTATTTCCAAAAAAATGTGCATTTATTCCTCGATGGCAGGCGTCTGTCAGCTACCGCTGACTCTTCCTCACACACTGGCCCAATGAGAAAAAGGAGCACCAGTTCAGAAATATTGTGGGAGGGTTGATTCCCCTTCCACCTACAGAAGGACTTTCTATTGTTGAGAGAAATCTGTCTTATAAGATCAGTGAAGATTCTCTTCTCAAAGCCTATACTAAGGTTGAAATACAAATATGAACACTGTTGAGTTCAAGGGGTGGCCTGAATTTGCTGTTTCAACTGATTTTGAACTAGATCCCACCCTGTTTAGACCAAAACCAAATCCATAATTTTCCAGAGTTCAGTGTGATCTGAATCCTCTTCTAACATTAGTGGTTTTAGTTGTCTATGTCCTATTTTTTTTTAATGCTTTCGGCATCTTCTGTGTCTGATATCCTTAATAAAGACCTTTCCCAGGGAGAGAACTGGGTAAGAAGGAAGGTGGCCACCTTCTCACCCCACCGCAGCTCTGTAAGCCCCAGCATCCCACAAAACTACTCTCTCAGACTCCTTGGTGCAGACCATTTCTTACAGAGCAGAAAGGCAGTGCAGGAAAACATGGGAGTAAAAATCCCCTGTGGGCTCCTACATGAAGTTACTGCTACCAGACATGAGCTCCAGTTGACAAAACCCTGAGCTCTGGAAGGCTGTGAGTGCAGGCTGAGGAGGACAACACATTTATCCTCTTCTTATGCCCTTTCCTTTTGGGATGTTGCTGACCACTATCAAAGACATGATTTGGGCCATGAGGGGAATTTTGTATACCGTATGGTTTTAGGCTGAAAGAAGGGAATGTTAGATGAGATCTCAGGGAGAAATGTTTTCCTGTGAGGGTGGGAATGCCCTGGCCCAGGGTGCCCAGAGCAGTGGTGGCTGCCCCATCCCTGGAGGGGTTCCAGGCCAGGTTGGATGGGGCTTGGAGCCCCCTGATCCAGTGGGAGGTGTCCTTGTCAATGGCTGGGGGTTGGAACTGGAAGGGATTTAAGGTTCCTTTCAACCCAAACCATTCCATGAGTCTATGATTTTTTGATCTACAATTACGATTCTAAGATCCTATGAGTATATCTGCACGTGGGTACCCACAGAAATTCAAAGATTCAAGTCTGGTAGAATTTCCTTGTCTACTTCCAACACATCACCACAATATAAGCTGCCTGGACAGTCAGAGAGCAAACCACAAACGTAACCATTACATATCTCCGTGTCCCCGCTTCCCATCCTCGACATTCTCCTTTACTTTTAGTGACCCATACAGCCATGGCTTGGGACTCCGCAGGTGTTAAGTCTCCAAGTAAGCAACAAGAAGAAGAAACAGATGAATGTTTAAAAAACAGCCATCCTATTTTCATGTAAATATCCTTAGCAATAACATAGAAATGAAGAGCAATATCCAATATATTGGAGGAGCAAGCAGAACTGTTTCTAAGTAGACTGTTTTTCAAAGTTTTCCATTAAGCAGTGGCTCCTTAAATACTCTCCGTGCACAGAGCTCTTCCCCACCTGAGGAGGCAGCCTGATCCATATGCATGACGGATCTCCTAGCAAGAGATGCAATCTGAGATCTGCATCTCATTTGCACTCGCTGTGGTCCGGTGAGTGCGGCCGGGAGGCAGCGCTGGCCGGCAATGCGCTGAGGATTGTTCATGAGTATCAAATAGAACAAAGCACCTTTGGAATAAAGCGAGCCAGCTGGAGAGGCAGCAAAATAAGGACAAAAATGAAGCCAAGTGTGGCAGTTTGTCATTTCCTCCATCAGCCCGTGGACCTTTGCAGAGCTGAAGACGTGTTTTCCCCCACTTTTCTTGGTGGCTATTCCCCTTGGAAGCATCCCCACAAGTAGATATACCCAGAGGTGTGAGCATGGCCTCAGCCACACAGCAGGAAGGACTAAGTCTCTTGTTAGGCTTCCCAAGACTGTGAAATGTCCTTACACAGCTGAATCATCATGCATGTGGCTAAATATTTGTAAGCTAGCAACAGCGCAGGCTGTTAAAGCAGCTTTATAAGGTCTATTCCATGCACATTGTCAACTTTACTGTAACCCAGAAGGTTATGAGCATTACAAAAGTCCTCACGGGGCTGAATGTCTGGCGTCATATGTGCAGAGATTCAGCCACTTACTTTGACATGGCAAGGGACAAGTCAGATACTATTCCATATTCTTTCAATCGCTTGGGTCACTAGAGGGTGTCCAGAGGAGAGCAATGAGGATGGTGAGGGGGCTGGAGCACAAGCCCTGTGAGCAGCGACTGAGGGAGCTGGGGTTGTTCAGTCTGGAGAAGAGGAGGCTCAGGGGAGACCTCATTGCCCTCTACAACTGCCTGAAGGGAGGCTGTAGTGAGGCAGGAGTGGGGCTCTTCTCTCAGGNTTGGACTCGATGATCTCAAAGGTCTCTTCCAACCTTACAATACTGTGATACTGTGATACTGTGATACTGTGATACTGTGATACTGTGAAGTGCCTTCGTTTCATGGACACCCACCACATCATCTGAAATACTGCACACGGACGCAGCAGTGTCTGTGGGTCTTTGCGAAGCACCTCTGTCACTAATGAGTCCCTAATACAGGGAGCAGGTGAGTCCTTGGAACTTGGGACTTGAATCGGGAATCATGAAGCGCTGCGTAGGATTTTTATGCAGTGATAGCAATAAATGTCTTTCAATTCTACCTCGAAGCAGCTATTTGTGGGGGTTTAACCAGGAATTGCATTTATCGTGAGTGCTTCATGGATGCATGATATTTATTTGCATCATTTCAACCCTGACCTACTTCCCCAGGGCAGGACATTTTCTCACATTGACCTTGTTTTAAGAGAGAGCATTGCTGCCCTCAAATCTCTTTTTCATTCCATTTTTTACATTTAAAAGTCTCTGACTTAGAAGTTTTGATGCCAATGTGATTGAAGTGATTCAGGATGCTGTCCTCGTTTACACTCTTGGCACAGGAGGGTCAGAACATGGTAGAGGGCAAAAAAACAGAGAGAAGGGATTTCTTTAGTCCGAAGAAATTTCTTAATTGCTTCCTGAAAGCATCCCCACAGGCTCCCGTTTGTGTCTGCAGCAAGCAAACATCTATGTGAATGCAGCCAGCAGACCTGCATTTCTCAAGGGTGGTGTCTCCAGTAGGGAATTGCTACCAGCCCCTGGGCCTCAGCAAATTCTTCACTGCATCAGAGAGAAAGCCTAAAGAGCTCTTCACCTCCCCTTGAAATTTCTGCTGGGGCTGCTTCAGAGCACAATCACCACTCCATCTGCTGATGCAGCTTCACTGGTCTGCATCTTGTTCAGCAAGAGGCAATGACTATTTTCCAGTGCTGGATGGGAAACCCCAGAGGCTAGGAGAAAATTTTCCATGTAAATGTGACCTCATCCTGATGGTTCACATTAAGGATCACTGTGTTTTGCAAGTCTTCCTAATAAATTCACTTATCTGGCAAAGAAAAGAGAGCTATGCATTACGAATAGCCACCACAAATCTGGTCTTTGACACCCACCTTCACAGACTCCTGGGAAATCCTTCTACTCACTGCACGTGCTTGCCCAGGGAGCTCACTGTCATGAGAAAATTTTAGATAGAGATTATTAGAAGAAACTAAGGAACTAACCTACATGAGCTACATCGTGTAGATTAAAGTAATGCCCAGATCGGGTTACAAATAAAAATGTCAGAAACCACCTTGTGGAAGTGGCTGTTCCTTGATTTATGAGGATAGGAACCTACCTCTTGCCAACTGGTGGCTTCTCCCTTGATGTGGGAAATGGAGTTTTCATGGGATTTCTGTTGCTGTGAGTAGCAAACCCTCTTTCCTAGTACAGGTTCACTTCCCTGGGATATTTGTGACCCACTGGAGATGAGTGTCCAATCTTGATTTCCAGCAACTGAATAATTCAAAAGCAATTTATCTGCATTTTCAGAGTGTTGAGGGAAGTCACTCTGTAATTATTTATAGCTCATATACTATGGTATTGGGACAGATCCACTCCCTGTTCTACTTACTTGATTGATGAGTCTCAAAATCTCAGAAGAATCATAAATTCCAGAGACAAATAATCACGCTTTAGAAAAAAACCCAGATCAGTGCAATCACTGTTTGCTATTTGCCATTTATTGTTTACTCTAATTTTACTTTTACAGGTATCCAGTCATATTCCAATTACACTGCTGTATTCTGGGGACCAGTCATGTAATGTACACTCTGAGAAATTCATAACTTACTGACTGACTGGAGGAAAATCTGTTTCCAGACATTTCCAGCTGAAAATTTATCAGAGAAACAGAATCTTATGAATCAGCACTAAGTAATGAACAGTGAAAAGGTGCAAATGTATCAGACCTGCTGTGAAAGAAAAGTAATTGCCAACAACAGCATCAGCCAAGTTTTAACTACTTTTAGCCAGTTTTTGATCCAGACCTTAGAGAAAATATCTGCAGACTTTCTTTTGATGTCTCAATCCCTGGGTCAGGCTCTTTTTGCTGCAAAGGTTTCCTCTCTGGCACAACTTGGCATGCAGTGTATGTTCTCCACAAAGCGCTTAAAAGAGAAGGTAATTCAGCTGTTTTACTTTCCTGCCTAGTGGGAGCTCTGCTCAGTGCTCAGAAATGTATGCAAGTGTGTGACTAATGTACAGCAGAAAGACTCAGGATGGAGCCACTTTATTCATTGTTTGTTATTGTTCTTTGTTGCTCAGTGTTTTGTAAATCCCCCCGGTTATGGAGACGTTTTTATTAGAGAATACATTTTTGAAAATGGGGTTCCGCAAAAATGAAATTTCAGAGGTGTGTGTCTCAGCATTGATTTTTCTATTTGTAATAACACACTATAGCATATCTTGTTTTATATCAAGAGGATAAAATGTCCCTAACACAGTGATCTCCATTCTGTGGTAATGGATAAAGCCTGTTTATGAGATGTCATTTATTCCACAATAGACAGTAAATAAAAGCCATTTCAAGCTTCGGTTAAATCAAAGCTTGTTCGGGATTTCAGCAGATTTGCAAATTACCTTTGGGACCATTTTCAGTTTCAGTTGTTTTCCCACATGCTATTGACTATCCATGTTTTACTATAAATACTACTTCTGGCTTGCTCGCTCTCAGTCTCATACCAAACCCTCAGATTGTAGAGTGATTTGTAAAGACAAGCAGATAAAGTAAATACAAAGTACTGTATTAAAATTTCTTTCTCATCAATATAACAAAATAAACTCACAAGTTTTGATAGCAAACTGAAAGCCAAAGAAGAGGACGCTGACACAGCTCTCTGGGAAGTCCAGTGTCTTATAAAGGCACCAAACAGTAGAAACACAAGGTTTTGACCAAAAAAATATCCACTAAAAACTGCCTGATAGCAGCTTTGGAACTGGAATTTACTGCTGACGCAGGACAGAGTCATAGCTCAGTGCTGGGACCACATGTCCCTTCCTTGCTTTGCTTGGTAGAAGCAAGAGTTAGCGCCAACGTAGAAAGGTTGAAGTGTCCCTGGCTTTTGGACTCAGAAAGTACCTCACAGGCGTAAAGTCATCACATGAAAACATAGAGTTTAATCAGAATATTGCACATATACTACCTTATAGACACCAACACGAAGACAACAAGTGAAAGGATTTTGGTCATTCTGGGGGAGTTCTGCTTTCTTAAGAAAAATTATTTACCTGTGAAGAAGGGCAGTTTTGTATCAATCAAATCTTCCTGGAAATACGGAGGCAGTGGTTCCTGCCACAGTGTTTGAAGCAAAAAGACTTCATCTGTTCCCCAATAGCTTTGCAGAGGGTATGAAGGAGCACAGAGAAAGACAGATTACTTGCAACCTTTTATATAGAATATGGACATTTTGGCTTCAAATGTTGTCTCCATCTATACTCTTACTTTGCTTTTGATAGAAAATCTTCCAAAGAAGAAAAATACTTTGTTTGATAGTCTTTAGAACATGCCATTCTACCTAAAACCCTATAATTTCCAATCCAATAAATACTCTGAACCATTTGGGATAGGATTTCTATTCCCATAAATTCCATATAACAGTTGGTTCAAAAATATGTTATTCCCAAAAATATGTCTGTGAAATATTTTGTCCCTTGAAGATATTTCTTATTAGTTATTCCCACGTCTGTTTTACTGTTGCCTTTTAAAATCCTGGTGGCTGCCAGGAAAGGGAGAAGTGCCATTATTTTACTCAACATCAGTTTTCAGAAGGGAAAATGACTGGGCACAAGTTGGTACCAGGCAATCCTGATTTAAGATCTTGGTTCCACAGACACACTGATTTCAGCTCTGCCCCCTTCCAGCTGCTGAGATCTGGAGCTGCTGCCTTTCCTGTAGACCTTAGAGGCCTCTGAGGTGTTCCTCAGAGGTGTTCCTCAGAGATGCCCATCCTTGCACAGCGTTGAATTCTAATCCAGATATGCCAGAATTACTTACAGAGGGACAAACCTATTTTTTACCTCCATAAGCACCAGAGAAACACTATTGCCACAGAAAAGCACGCCGGATTCCACTCCCACTCATCTCCTACTGTGAAAGAGTCACATAAAATCATTAACTCAAGTGGCTCAACCTTGGAGAGAAAACTCAGACCCACCATTCTATATGCAATAATATGAATGCCGTGTTGTGACAGAGCAAAGCAAGAAAAAAGAGCTCCTGTTCTCCCTGTAGGACATTGCATTGCAGGATCAGCCATTAGACAGTGCTCTTAATGCCTGTAAATGTTTTGATATTTTTAAAAGTGGCCCTGTGTTGTCCCAACTGTTGTCCTCTGTGTCTCAAGTGCCTTCAATTCAGAAACTCCAAAAGGCAAAAACTGAATATATATATATTTCCCAGTTTCTAGATTTGAAGAAGCATGGTGTTCTGGACTTTGACCAGAATTCCTGGGGGACAGGAGGGAAAATTGATTTCAAAAGTCTTCCTTTGATGATACTCAGAAAGAGTCTTTAAAATTCTTGTGATTACTCATGCTTTTGGTATAGACTATGAAACACAGCAGTAAACTCGTAGGGAACCAGGCTGATTTCCAGTGGAAAACTTCCTTGTTTCAGTGGCATTTCACTGACACTGAACTTGTACTCTAAGAAATATTCCTGCTCAGAAGAATCAGGGATTTAAATTTTTTTTAATTCATAAAATTAACATAGAATCAGAGAACGGTTT
>VWPV01012729.1:0-21281 GCA_013389885.1 Geococcyx californianus
CCCAAACCATTCTGGGATTCTAATCTCAGAGATACCAAATCAGATCCTGAATTATCCAGTCCCTCAATGAATTCTAATAGCTTCTTTATAATTGAACTTCCGAAGGCCTCTCTCATTAATTAGCCTGTCATTTCACATGAAATAACACACAACTGTCCAGATTTTTACACAAAAAGGAAACTAAATATATCAAGTTTGTGATCCTCTGCATTCCTGAAGTTAGTGTACATACAGGACCTACAACAGTGCAAATATTTTGTCAAGCTTTCAGTTCATTTTAGAGCTCTCAGCTGTTTTAGATGAATAGCATTCTCCAGCAGTTCCATAGATTTTCTAATTGGGTTCAGAGTCCTCTCCCTCCACATCAAAATATGTGTAGGTGAAGCACCTTGCTTGTGCTGCTTTAATAAAGATCATCACTGTTGATTTCCCATATGGCCATCTTAACTGGCTGAAGAAAGACAACTAAACTAGCAATCAGAAAGCAATCAGTGGAGGTTAATGCAACATCTGTCTTCCCATCTTTTCCTTAGGCATAGCATGGTGTTTAAAGAGACACCCATCAAGCAAATTTTTGCCCCAATTAAATATTTTGTGAAAAAATTAAAGAGCAATGTCAGAGCCAATGCAAGAATGGTTACAAATGGTTAAGAAGTAATTACGAGGGAAAGGATATTTATAAGAACCAAAAAGTGCCCTAATCTTGCAGCACCTTGTTGGATGTGAAACACTGATCTGGGAAATTTGCCCAGCAATCATCTTAAAATGAATTGTAAAATCAGTAAGGATAGAAAAGACCTCTAAGATCATCCAATCCAACCATCAACACAATACAACCACACCCACTAAACCATGTCCCAGAGTGCCACATCTACACGTTCTTCAAACCCCTCCAGGGATGGAGACGCCACCCCTTCCCTGGGCAGCCTCTGCCCGTGCTTCAAAGGTCTTTCAGTAAAGAATTTTTTCCTGATATCCAATCCAAACCTCCCCTGGGGCAACTTGAGGCCATTTCCTCTCATCCTTTCACTTGTTACTTGGAAGAAGAGACTGGCACCCACCTCACTACAACCTTCTTTTAGGTAGTTGTGGAAAGAAATAAGGTCACCTCTTATGTGAAGAGCTTAGTGCCTGCTTCTCCTCACCATATGAGGAAGCTACAGACCACAATGAGGTCCCTTGTCAGTCTCCTCTTCTCTGGGCAGAATAGACAAGTGACTTCAGCCTCTCTTCACACGGCTTCCCCTCTAAAACCTTCACCAACCTTGTGGCCCTAACTTGTAGAACCACTTTGGGTTTAAAACCTCAGAAGTTAAAGGAGCAACTTCATAATCTCTGTACAAGCTTTCTGAACAGCCTATTCATAAACAGAATTGCACAGAGGCATTCAACAATAGTTTAGAAATCTCATAAAAAGGTCAAGTGTATTTGTTTTTTGTAAATGCAGATTCAATAACAGCTGGGAAATTGATATTGCTCATTCCTGGATTCCTGTGAACATTGTGGCTTTTTAAAAGCTTCAGTCAAGAGGTTAGTAATAATGGGTTTCTATTCTCTCTACAAGAGGTCAAAGATGGAAAATGGAGCAGAAATTTGGTAAGGAAAAACATAAAATACAACCCGGACAGGAAATCAAGAAGAGAAAAAGAAATAAAACCCACAAAAACGTAACAAACACAACAGAGAGAAGAAAATAATCCAGTTGTAAACAATGGTCTCCATAGTATCTGCAGCTGCCAACTCCTCTTATGATCAATACTCCTCTGCATTTAATTCTATATATAAACATACACTTTCAAAGCTAAAATCTATTTGAAAAGTACAACTGCATCATCTTTGCAGGGAAAAATTAACTAAGACATTAAAGATTCATGCTGAAAGCCTAATATGAATGTGAAAGCTTCCCACACACTCTTGGCATAAGGGAGAGGTGAGGAGAGCACCTTGCAAGCTATGAAAAGAAGTCATAAAATCCTAGAATTGTTTGGGTTGGAAAGTACCATAAAGCCCATCCAATTTCAAAACCCCTGCCATGGGCAGGGACACCTCCCACTGGATCAGGGTGCTTCAAGCCTCATCCGGCCTGGCCTCGGACACCTACAGGGATTGGGCAGCCACAGCTTCTCTGGGCAGCCTGTGCCAGGGCCTCCCCACCTTCACAGGAAAATATTTCTTCCTGATACCTAATCTAAATCTTTCATCTTTCATCTTAAAACCATTCGCCCTTTTCCCAGCACTACATGCCCTCGTACAACATTTCACTTTTATCTCCATACACCCCAGGACTTCTCAGGAGCTGGGAAGGTGAGCAAACTGGCAGAGCTCAGTGCAACTGCTTATAAGGCAGAACCCAGCTTATAAACTTAGAATGGTAGACACCATTTCTCATTTGGCTCAGTCTCAAAGCAGGATATGTGGTTTATTTTAAAGAGATGTCTTTAAATAGAAACCTTCATGGTCACGACCATATTCAGATAATACTTCATGTATTAAATAGATCAGAGATTTCTTCTCTTTGTGTAATTTGACAGAACATCAAAATAATGTGAAGTCATACATGCTGTGGTTGAAAGTGGTTGGAGAATTTGGAGTAACCATGTACAATTCTCTCCATACTGCTCCTTCCATAGAATTGTCTGAAAGATGAAGTTTTGTGAGCATGAAGCCTTCCTCCCATTCTTGAACATCTTTATAACAGGAGATACGTTTGGCCCAGCGTAACCCCAGAAAAGGACACAAAACCAGAGGAAGAATCATAGAATTACTGAGGTTGGAAAAGACCTCTAAGCTCATCCAGTCCAATCGTCAGCCCATCACTACCGTGCCCACTAAACCATGTCCTGAAATGCCATGTCTACACGCTTTTTAAACCACTCCAGGGATGGAGACTCTACCACTGCCCTAGGCAGCCAAGGAAGCAATGTTTCATTGCATCCATAGTGTTCTGCATGCTGCTTACAGCTTCTGCCTGAGAATTATATGCTAATCAAAAGAGGTAATTAAAGAACAATTAAATTAAGCTTTATGGAAAGTGATGAAACTGGCAGTAAAGCAGTGAACTACAGTACTGCAAACAACATGACATAAACCAGCGTTTGGAGCATGCTGCGATGAACCTGCTGCCTCATCTCATGATGCTGCCAGAGAGTGAATCGGCAAAGGTCCGGATAAGTAGCCACTCTGGGAAGCCCCAGGGCTGGATTTGAGATTCAGACAAGGTTCTAGTATCACCATGGTATTTTGCAAAGGAGAAGCATAAGCTATCTTCATAGCCAGGAGCAATTAAAATTAATTAAAAATTAATTAAAATTGATTAAAAAACGAAAAGCCCCACCAAAAGTAGGGATGTAGCCACAGTGGGAAGGCCAGGTAGACTAACACAAGCAGCAAAAAGGCCAAGAGCCAGGAGGGATTTGGCCACATTGCTGTGGCCAACGTTTAAGATAAGAATAAAGACCAGCAGCGTAAACGCAAAGCACACTGAAGAGGCTGAAGGATGGGAAACGTTCAAGGGTTTCCTTCCTCACAATCCACAATTCTGGGAGTTTGCAGAAAAAACAATTACCTTCCTGAGATCTCTGGACAATGCAGGATATAAATGGAAGATGGAGATGAGTTAAACCCAGAAGCTGACCACTGTACTAGGCCATTACTGTGATCTTTGCTCCTTTTTGTTTAAAGTTTTTATTCATTTCCCAAAAATTTGGATATAGCTTCACTGCAAGAAAATAACTCCAAAGAGGTGAAAGGGTGTAAAATGGATGCATTCTGTAATATTAGTCATTTATCATTTCTATGAAGTGTGTAATTGCTGAAAACTGCTAACAGATTGCAGGGCAATAGGGTCAAAATGTGCACTTCCCAACCCATTGAGGAGAACAGCTCATTGTGTTTGAGCATAATATCCTAATTTGAAAACTCTGGACAAGATGCAGCTGCCAACATAAAGCAGCATCTCCTTAGTCTCTTCAAAGGAGCGGCACTGATTTACACCAGCTGCTGCTTCTGGCTCCGTATTGCACAGAATAAAAGATTCCTACTGAGAATCCATTTCTATCATAATTCTACTTTGTTGCAGGCAAAAGGTATCCAGGATCTGGATTAAGGCTCCCAGAATGGCCTAAAGACCACACACAGGGACTTGGAGCTGTCAGAAACTAAACAAGAGCTGTCCAGAGGAGGGTAATGAGGCCGAGGAAGGTCCTGGGGAACAAGTCTTGTTTATAAGGAGCAGCTGAAGGAATTGGAGCTGGTTAGTTTGAAGAAGAGCAGTGTGAGGGGAGATCTGAAAGGAGGTTGTAGTGAGGTGGATGCTGGTCTCTTCTCCCAAGTAAGAAGCAAGAGAACAATAGGAAATGGCCTTGAGTTGTATGAGGAGAGTTTTAGATTGGATACTAGGAAAAGTTTCTTTACTGAAAGAGCAGTGAAGCATTGGAAGAGGCTGCTCAGGGCAGTGGTGGAGTCTCTGTCCCTGGAGGGGTTGAAAAAACTTATGGATGTGGCACTCTGGGACATGGTTTAGGGGGCAGAGTGGTGCTGGGCTGACGATTGGACTGGATGAGCTTAGAGATCTTTTAAAACTTAATAATTCTATGCTTTAGCTAAACCTCTTGGATAAGATTTTGAGCACCCTGATGCAGTGGGAGGTGCCCCTGCCCATGGCAGGGAGTTTGAAACTGGATGGCCTTTAAGGTCCCTTCTGACCCAAACTATTCTTTGATCCTATGAGCAGAGCAGACCTACACTTTAACAGTGTGACAGTAGAATGTTCAAGCACAACTGAGCTACTGAGACCAATGGTGGTCTTGTCACCAGAACCAATATCTGAAAACTCAAAGGGCAGGTGCTGCCCATATTCAGCTCCACTACTAATGGCTGCCCGGGCAGCTTAACTCTGTGGCCTTCACCAAGACACAGCATCGAGCATTTGCGTTTGGCTTTGACCCTAGAGCTGTAGAGCATCTATCTTTCTCTCTTTCTCTCTTTCTTTCATCTCCAGACTGCTAAGAGTGTATAAACATAAGCCTCCTGGGTGAAAACAAGAAAAAACAAGAAAAAACCCAAGAAACCATGAAAAAATATGTTATTGTCTTCTGCTGTAAATAACTTCATTATATGGCTGCTGCTTCCTTTTTAAAGCATTTGCAAATATATATATATATATATATATAAAGCACGGCTCAGATATCGAACCTCTTTGATTTGCAATTAGAAGGGAAAAAAGGCACATTTTAAAAATACTTACTGTTAAAGGCATCAGACAATAAAGAACTGAAATCAAACATACACATTCATGCAGGCACAAACTGAAGATGAGACCCCCCTAGAGTCCTGTGTCCAGCTCTGGAAACCCCAACATGGAAAAGATATGGAACTGTTGGAACTGGTCCACAGGAGACTATGAAGATGATCAGAGGGCTCAAGCACCTCTACTGTGAAGACAGGCTGAGAGAGCCGGTGTTGTTCAGCCCAGAGAAGAGAAGGCTGCAAGGAGACCTTGGAGCAGCTTCCAGTACTGAAAGGAGCTGCAGGAAAGCTGGGGAGGGACTTTTTACAAGGGCCTGTGTTATGATAAGCTGAGGGGGAACGCCTTTAAACTGAAAGGGGGAACATTTAGATTAGACATTAAGAAGAAATAATTTATGATGAGGGTGGGGAGGCCCTGGCACAGGTTGCCCAGAGAAGTGGTGGCTGCCCCATCCCTGGAGGTGTTCAAGGCCAGGCTGGATGGAGCTTCGAGCACCCAGATCCAGTGGGAGGTGTCCCTGACCATGGTAGGGGGGTTGGACCTGGATGGGCTTTAAGGCCTCCTCCAACCCAAACCATTCCATGATTTTATGTTTCTCTCTGCAGGATATTCAGCAGCAACTGCACAGAAACAGATTACAACAAGGAAACCAAGCAACAATGACTGACAGAGCAGAACAGTGACATCAGCCAAAAATTCAGAGATGCAATCAGTCCTAGATTTTCATCAGCTTCTTGACACTCCCCACTGAAAACTTTATTGTGCAGGCTAACATTTATTTTTCCTATTACAATGTTGGTTTTGGTCGTCTCAGCAGATATTAATATTGATACTAACATTACTCACACAAAACTACATTTTAAAAGGCAAATATTACAAAGAACTAAGCAATGTGCTCAGCAGTTTTTGCTTCTATTAATCTGCTCTGGTTTTAGCTCTGCGATCATTTCCGGAGTGCCAGAGCCCCCTTCAGAGCTATTACCTGCTCCACAAGAGTGGCCTTTGAGCTTATTTAAAAAAAAAAAAAGGAGGTTTGGTTTTATTCAGAGTATGAATAACAACACAAGATCCAACGAGTCCTCCCACATTCAAAGCAGGCAGCAAAGTAGAACATTACAAAGACCTCAGAGCCTTTCTCTGATGCTCCCCAGTGCCACCACACAAAGAATATGTTGAGAAGGGCAACGAACCTGGTGAGGGGGCTGGAGAACAAGCCTTATGATAGGTGGCTGAGGGGATTGCAGTTGTTTAGCCTGGAGAAAAGGAGGATGGGGGGAGACCTCATCCTCTCTGCAGCTCCCCGAAAGGAGGTTGTACAGAAGTTTATGCTGGTTTCTTCTCCCAAGCAAAAGAAGAAAGGACAAGAGGAAATGGCCTCAAGTTGTGCCGGGGAAGGTTTAGACTGGATATCAGGAAAAATTTCTCCACTGAAAGGGTTCTTGGGCACTGGCAGATGCTGCTCAGCCAGGTAGTTGAGTCCCCATCCCTGGAAGTGTTTAGAAGATGGGTAAATGAGGTGGCTCAGATGGTTTAGTGGTGGACAGGTACAGTTGGACTCAATAATCTCAAAGGTCTTTTCCAATCAAGGAATTCTATGATCAAAGGGATCCATTCTCAAACAAACATCTTGATACTTTGGAGATGAGTCCCCAGCCACCTGTGGCTGCACTGCATACTCTTCCAACTACAAGGAGGTGTCACCACCACACCTTTGTCTGCTGCTTGCCTGATTATTCATCCAGTGTCATCTTCTTGCCCAAAACACCAGATCATGAGCTCCCAGGAGTTGGGGCTACCTTTGTATCAGTCACTCAGAGTATAACACAGCAGGGCTTTTGATACTGCCCACCACCAGAGATGGCAATATTGATGGTTCTTCCTGCTGCCTAGACGCGACAGTGATGGTTGTGTTAGAAATACTAAAATACAATAGGCAGAGACAGATAGACTGACCTTTAGTCTTTACATGGTCTTCACAAAGAGGCAACCTGGACTCTGATACAAGGCTCTTGCAAAATATCAATTTCACCACTTTGCAATTGGATGTCTACAAAATCAATGCATCTTGGATAGACTTGTTCCAGTTTCCCTGTCTTTGTTGATTTATGCTGAGGAGTTTCACCTTTACAGTAATACCATTCCATTTACTCCTGAATCTCATTTTTGTCTTATTTAATGACCATCTCAAGCAATTCCTTTTTGTATTTCTCACCTAATTCATACTTGACCTTTTCTAGATTTCCTGCCTTACAGCAATAAGCACACTTCAAAAGTTTAGCAATCAAAGCAAATAAGGTCCCAGGAGTTTTTCAGTGTTCCTAAACTTGGTTTTATTTACCTAAGACTATTAAAAGGAGCATTCAATGTGCCAGAGAGCTTCCCTTCTTTCACAATACCTTTTCCATTGTACAATTTGGGACTATTGGTCAAAAGTCAACAAGTTACTGCCTGCATTTGGTATCCAGAGCTTCCCCACTGAGGCCCACAAGTACCTCTTTTCACTCCCTCCAGCTTCACATCTCTAAGAGGAAAGTGAAAGCACAGTTTAGTATTGACAGAGTGCATCTGAGTTCTACAGTAAGATAAATTTCCCAAATATATTTCTTAAGTAAATGTAATATATGTACGGAACGGAAGAAATGACAATAATCAGGAAACAAAGAAAATCCAGAGATGATGGAATCACAGAATGATTTGGGTTGGAAGGGACCTCAAAGCCCATTGAGTTCCAAGCCCCCTGCCATGGGCAGGGACACTTCCCACTAAACCAGGCCGATCACGGCATCCAACCTGACCTTGAACGCTTCCAGGGATGGGACAGCCACCACTTTTCTAGGCAACCTGGGCCAATGTCTCTCCATTTTAATCATGAAATATTTCTTTCTAATGTCTAATCTAAATCTTCTCCCTTCCAATTTAAAACCATTCCCCCTCGTCCTGTCCCTGCACTCCTTGATAAAGGATCATAGAATCATAAGGTTGGAAGTCCAATTGTGCCTGTCCCCCTAGCAAACCTTGTCCCTAAAACTCACCTACCTGTCTTTTAAACACCTCCAGGGATGATGACTCCACCACCTCCCTGGGCAGCCTGTTCCAATGTCTGATCACCCTTTCAGTAAAGAAATTCTTTCTAATGTCCAGTCTAAACCTCCTCTGGTGCAACTTGCAGCCATTCCTCTCGTCCTATCACTGTCACTTGTGAGAAGAGACCGACACCCACCCTGTCACAACCTCCTTTCAGGCAGTTGTCAACAGTGATGAGGTCTCCCCTCAGCCTCCTCTTCTCCAAGCTAAACAACCCCAACTTCCTCAGCTGATCCTCGTAGGGCTCATTCTCCAGCCCCTCACCAGTCTCATTGCCCTTCTCTGCACACACTCCAGACACTCAAAGTCCTTCCTGTAGTGAGGGGCCCAAAACTGAACCCAACACTCGAGGTGCAGCCTCACCAGTGCTGAGCACAGGGGCACAATCGCCTCCCTGCTCCTGCTGGCCACGCTGTGTCTGACACAGGCCAAGATGCCATTGGCCCTCTTGGCCACCTGGGCCTCTGCTGGCTCGAGTTCAGTCAGCTGTCAACCAACACCCCCAGGTCCTTCTCTTCCAGGCAGCTCTGCAGTCACTCTTCCCCAAGCCTGTAACGCTGCACAGGGTTGTTGTGACCCAAATGGAGGACTCTGCACTTGGCCTTGTTGAATCTCATCCCGTTGGTCTCAGCCCATGGATCCAGCCTGTCCAGATCCCTCTGCAGAGCCTCCCTTCCTTCAAGCAGATCCACACTTCCAACCGAACTTCGTGTCATCTGCAAACTTGCTAAGGGTGTACCCGATGCCTTCATTCAGGTCATTGATAAATATGTTAAACAGTACTGGACCCAGCACTGAACCCTGGGGAACATCATCCTTCCCCAGCTTTCCTGAAGCCCCTTCAGGTACTGGAAGGTTGCTATACGATCTCCCCAGAGCCTTCTCCTCCCCAGGCTGAACAATCCCAACTGTCTCACCCTGACCTCAGATGGGAGGTGCTCCAGCCCTCTGATCATCTTCAGACCTCCTCTGGACCCATCCCAACAGTTCCATATCCTTCTTATGCTGGGGATTCCAGAACTGGATACAGTACTCCACCTGCGGTCTCACAAGAGCAGAGTAGAGGGGGAGAAAAACCTCCATTAAGTACAGTTCTTCAGTTCACAGTATAGCTAAGAGCTGACACATCCAGAGCACTGGGATTTAGCCGTATGATGGGAAAACATGGCAAGAATCTACTGTTATTTAATTAGAGCATACTTTCTTAGTCAAAATGATAATGTCAATGTGACGTACAAGAAGAAACATGCTGCAAGGGAATGAATATACTTTGACTTCATAGTAGTATTGACCCCTTTGCAGGAAATCTGTATTATGAAACAGATGCAAATAACTACCGAAATACAACAGCGTTCAGAAATCTGAGAGCAAAATGCTTTCATGCAATAGAGTCTTATTTTGATGGCTACTGAACTTAATTCAGACTTTAGGTTCTTGTAAGATTCTCAAAAGTCAACTATAGCACAGCAATGAGAACAACCATCCATAGCAACATGTTGATCATCTTTAATCCAAACACTGCCAAGGTACCTCCTTTTACTAGGTTACAGGTTCTAGGCAATAGGCATCATATACACATGCAAGAGTATACAATATATCACACGACTGAAAACGTCCATTAGAAGCAAGATATTGCGTCATTAGAAGACCTTCTTGCAGACAAGAGTATTTCTGTTCCTCCAGCATCGCATAGCTCTTAAAGAAATCTAAATACATTGCACACCACTGTTTCTGCCTTCTAATCAGTTTGTGCCTTCCTTCAGCTACAGCACTAGAAACTAAAAGGCATTTTCTTACCATAAATCAGGCTCAATGCATTAATTTTGATGCTCTTGAAGTAAACCTACTGCCAGCCTGAGCAAGGAAAATTCATTTGCCATAAATACATAGTGAGGATTGAAGACTAGGAAAGGAACGAGGAGATCTGAGTGTTGATTAGACAATAAGGCAAGGCTTCCGAAGAGTTCATGAATCTGAAGTGATGCTAAAGTAATCAAACTAAGTACAGATGAGTGCTGCACACCTCAGCGGAGCCCAACAGCTGGTGTTCTAGCCCACAGTCAGATATTCTATAAAACTGTCCTCACATGAATAACTATGTGCAATGGCTGTCTTCCACACAGAACTGTCTGGGGAACGCGCAATTAATCGCCTTCGGAAGCCAGGAAGTCCTAAAATACCATTCTTACAAAATACAAGTAGAGGAGCTATGGGGATTTGAGGGCTGAATTCCACTTGCCTTGTTGTTGGTAGACATCTCCATTGGGGCTAACTGTGGTTGTCAGCTCCCCTTCAATGAGCAACAGACCCTGTACTGCTGTTCCGGGACAATGATGCTTTACGTTGCAGTCTCAGGTGAGGAAAATGAGTGATCTGGGCTTAGGGTCCAATTCTGGCTGCACAATTTTGCATACCTGATTATGAATATGGGTCAACGTTTATCAGATAGTTCTGGACAAGAGTCAAGGATGTGACTGGACAATTCAGTCATTAATGAGAGAGATCATGAACTCCACCTCCTAGAAGACTGGAAAAGCAAAACCAACTCTTTATCTCTTTAGGACTATTAGGGCATGAGCTTCCCTGATCTATAAGTACAATATAATACTAAGACACTCCATCACATAAATTACAGCCCCTCCTACCATGGGCATGGGCACCTCTTACCAGACCAAGCTGCTCAAGACCCCATCCAACCTGGCCTTGAACTCCTCCAAGGATGGGACAGTCACCACTTCTCTGAGCAACATGGGCCAGGGCATCACCACCCTGATTGTGAGCAATTCCTTCCTAATGTCTAATTTAAGTCTTCCCCCTTTCAATTTAAAGATATTCCTCCTTGTCCTGTCACTACAGGCCCTTGTAAAAAGTCCCTTTCCAGCTTTCTTGGATAAGAAATAAGGATAAGAGGTTGCAAAGATCATTTCTTCAGGCACTAATACTTTCAGATGATGACTTAGGCTGCGAGATAGATTATCAGCTAGGCAACTACTCCTTTCTCATGTGAATATAAATCCTCAAACTGAATTCCTGGAGAGAAAACTGAACTGCAGCTTTTTCGCATTTTATTCCTATCAGTTATGGTACGTAATTTACACTGAAAATTCATTAAAAGGAAATACTACATAAAATAAACACTACAGCTGCAGACACCTACCCAGGCATGAACCCTCTCTACACGTAGTTTTAGATCACATTCAAGGAACGTAAAAATTCAGCACAGTCAAGTATATAAAGAAGTCTTAAGCAACTTTCTCAGCAGATTTGAGGTCTAGCACACGCAGAACCTGAACTTGGGGGGAAACTCTTCACAGCTTGAGGGAGAGGTGTTTTTTGCTGATGTCAGAGTCTACAATACAAAGCACTCAGACTCAAGCCACAATTAACAACAGATCCCTATCAGCTCCTTCTAACAGTATTCAAACAAGAAACAACAACAAAAATTCACAAAGTTTAGCCTCTCTGGAAGTATGAATCAGCAACAAAACTCTGAGAATTGGTGGCTAAGTGTCTCAGGAAACAGAATTGCAAAGTCGTTGTCATAAGGGATCAACAATAGTGATAGAAAGAAAGCTTTAGAGAATCAGGTTTCATCTAGACCTAAGTGGAAGGAGGAGGTCTCAATTAAGCACTCATTTCCAAGGAAAACACAACTTTCCAGTGGGGGCTCCAAATGTAAAACGATCAAATTACAGGCAACTGAGAACATTATACAAAATTCATCTAGGAGTAAATAACAAACCAGGAAAAGAAAAACAACCTGAAGGCACAATATTGATTTTTCTTCTTGACATCAGGGACTGGGGCAGAATTCCAAGTGCAGCTTGTGTAGAGTTATTGCAGATGAGCAGAATCAACTTCTTGCATCTTTCCTGCTAGCCTGGCTTTTAATTCAGTTACTGAAACTACGCAAAACCAATTGACTACATATTGTGTATATACAGGTTTAAATACTTTATATTTTACCTATATGAAATACGCGCCCTGCTTACCGTGCTTGCTATTTTCATTTCTACAGGGGAGGAGAATATACTCATCTAGCAGAATTTGTATTTTTCTTACATACAGAACTGGTGGCAGATAAGGCCTTCCTGCATTTCCTTACTGAGTAAAGATTCACTGAGAAACACTCCTTCACTGCTACTTTGGCTGCTACACCATGAAGTGCTGGCCATCTAAATATAGTCCTGCTCATGGTTGACAGCTGTATAGCACTATAGTGAATTCAAGATCATCTCAAACTTTGCAATCGTGGTGGAAAAGACCTGGCACTTAAAAAAAAAAAAAAAAAAGTGTAAGAAACCAGCCTATTTTCTAAAAAAGGTCTGACTTTCTTGACATTCTCACTAGCTTCTCCTGGGAGACCTTAGAGCAGCCTTCCAGTACTGAGAGGGACTACAGGAAAGCTGGGGAGGGGCTCTTGATCAGGGATTGCAGGGATAGGATGAGGTGGGATGATTTTAAGATGAAAAAGAGAAAACTGAGATGAGATCTTAGTACGAAATGTTTTCGTGTGAGGGTGGTGAGGCCCTGGCACAGGTTGCCCAGAGAAGTGGTGGCTGCCCCATCCCTGGTTGTAGTGAAGGCCAGGTTGGATTGGGCTCTGATAACCCTGATCCAGTGGGGGGTGTCTCTGCCCGTGGCAGGGGAGTTGGAACTGGATGGACTTTAAGATCCCTTCAAACCCAAATTACCCATTCAATACTGTGGCTGAATTGCCTGACTTGGATTAATTTAAGCGTTTGTGCACTGTGCACGTGCCAGAGAAAGAAAGAGGGGAGGAAAGCTTTCACTTATCACCAGGCACATGAGGAAATGCTACATGAGAAAGATGATTAAAAAGGATCACATGTACAATGTGAATCCATATTAATATTTTTTAAAATCTGTTTTAATTTTTGTCATTAAAATCAAAGCAACTTGGTGCAGTTTAATTCCATTTGAAATTCGAATATCTGTGAAAACTTTTTATAGTATCTTTTTAATGGACCGTGTAACCTACATTTTTCAGTTCTTGCCTCTTCATTCACTCTTCCTTTTCACCCTTTTGTATGGGCTGTTTCTCCAAGTCATTCTTAGTAAGTAGGGCCCTACATTCTAATTTATAATTTTAATATGTACTATTTTTGTCTGAAAAGAACCATCTTTCAATTGTCCAGTAGATTTTCCTTTCTAATTCTGTTTTCATTTTTGCCTTTTCCATATAGCATCTTAATTATCAGAAGATAAATAACTATGTATACACATATACTTACCACTACTGACACATCTGTATCTTTTTACTCCACCATGTGGAGACAGGAGCAGACAACTCTGAATTGGGCCTTGTTTTTTCAGTCACTTTCCCCACTGATCATTTTCTTATTATATTTTCCTGCCACATACTTTGCAAGCTCTGTCCCCTGCAGAAACCTCCTTCTTTCTTCATTTCCTCTCTTTCATTTTCTCCACTGCTGAGCTGCTCCACCACTACAATCACTCTGAATAGACAAGAGGTTCCTCAAGGAGATGGTTGTTAGGGCTGCTTCAGTCTGCACAACTGTTCAGTGCTTGACATTGGGTTTAAAGGGTAGAAGCCCAGCTATCTCAAGACACAGCACTATTACAGGGGACAGCTGTGCATTATGCAAGGAATTGCTGCTGTTTAAGACACTGGAATATTAATCAAGGTCTAAGTGAGCTTAGAAAATGTGGGTGAACTCAGTTCAAATCTCCCCTCTGTCTCAAATAATTGATGACATGTGTCTTGAGAGAAGAAGCTAAGCGCACTCCTAGCTTCACACTTCCACAGCATACTGAGTCAATGACACATCAAATCATAGAATCACTTAGTTAGAAGCGACCTTTGAGATCAAGACCAACCGTACCTGTTCACAGAGCCCTGAGCATCTCATCTGTCCGTCTTTTAAACATCTCCAGGGACGGTAACTACTATTCCCTTGGCAACCTCTGCCAGTGCCTGAGAACCCTTTCCATGAAGAAATGTTTCCTAATATCCAATCCAAATCTCTGCTAACACAACTTGAGGCTGTTTCCTCTCATCCTATCATCTGTCACTTTGGAGAAGAGAACAGCTCCCACCTCGCTACAGCCTCCTTTCAGGCAGTTGTAGACATGTTGATCACTGAGGGCTGGTCTTGTAAACACTTGCCATCGCATTTCGGGACCACAAGATTTGTTGGTTTCATAGAATCATAGAACAGTTTGGGTTGCAAGGAATCTTAAAAGACCAACCAGTTCCAACCCCTCTGCCACAGGCAGGGAACTCTTTCACGAACATCCCTTATTCCTTCTCTTCAAGGCTACTCTCAATTCATTCTCCAGTTTCTACAGAGACTCCTGTGTGAGGCAAATCAAACCACTATTTCCTTGAATTTTGTTCTCATAAGGCTTCCCTACAATATGAGTAAAGAAGCCCATGAGTTCAAAAATCTAGTGAGTGGATCACCATGAATCTCATTACTTCTCATTTCTTATTAAGATAATGCTCAAGTTCCTGCAATTGCCATATTATATCACAGTGCTGACCTGACATTTTTCCTATAGAAGTCCTGAGCACATTGACATTACAATAGTGTTAGTTCTTTTTTTTTTTTTTTAACTTCAGTCAGGCTGAAATTCAACAAAGTTTGTAAACAACGTTCAGAGCCAGGAGCCTAAAAAACTTTTAGAAAAAGGAACATGTATTTACCTAGTATTCTACAACTTGCCAGAAACAGTATTGGTCTTTATTATAAATCTCTTCATAGCAAAAAAAAAAAAAGTAATATTTGTGTTAGACATCCATACATTTACAGTTAACTGATTTCTACCTTAAGAGAGTTACATGAAAAAGAGTGGTTTAAACAGTTTGTGCTATGAACACTGCATGGGAAAATGGAATCAGAAAGTTTATTAAAGGTTCTCTGCTTTCCCATGTAATCCTTTCCCCATGTGTTCCTTAAACAGAGTTCCTGCTTTATCTAAAAACAATGGAAAAAATCCATATGTCCAAGGGTATATCATAGAATCACTAATGTTGGAAAAGACCTTTAAGGTCTTTCAGTCTAACATCACCGTGCCTACTAAACCATGTCCCCAAATGCCAAGTCTACACATTTTTTTGAACCTCTCCAGGGACGAAGACTCTACCACTTCCCTGGGCAGCCTCTGCCAATGCTTCACCACTCATTAATAGTTAATGATCTTCATTAGACAAAGCAAAAGTGTCTTGCCCAGCCCAATAAACATGGAAGCAGTGAGCTTCAAGAAGAAAGGAATAAGTGAACATCCAAACTTTCCTAGTCAGAAGGATTAATAAACACAGCGACTCTACACTCTTCAAGGCAGCAACCACTGACTGTGCCAAAGGTCATTAACTCAGCGGCACATTCAAACTCCTATTGACAAGCAACAAGTGGCTTTAAAGAGGCATGCAATGAACTACGTGCTGTGCTAGAGAAGAAATGAAGCATGGATTTAATGTATTTATCACTTACGTGTTCATTAACTTTGCACATATATGTACTATGTATTTGTCACTTGCTCTTCAAAGCCAGACTGGATGGGGCCTTGAAAAGCCTGGTCTAGCGGGAGGTGTCTCTGCCCATGGCAGGGGGCTTGGCATGGCAGGAGGGTTACAACTGGATGGGCTTTGAAGTCCCTTCCAACCCAAACCATTCTATGATTCTGTGATTGTCAATACAGAAGGAAGCTCAAGCATGAGGCCTATAAGTGCCTACTGAAGCTCTTCCATGGTACTGCAGTATTTTAGCTGAACATCTGTTCAATCTTCTTCCAGTGAAGTCTTTTCAATGCCATTGGGCTAATCTGGGAATGAAAGCCCAGCTTTGTAACAGTGCACTTTTATCACATTCTTTATTTAACAGTTCATTGTTCCAAAAGTCTGTAGGTAATTGACTGGCTGCATTAGCAATTACCTCGTTGGGTATAACTGGGTATTCCTGCCTATGTAATTAAAACTGTTGATTTGAGGAAACTAATCTAAGCCATTATAAAATAATGTAAGATCAGAACCTCTTCAACTTTCATTTAACCTGGTTTTGTAGATTCCAAGATTTCTAATCAGATCTTAATTTCTGACTTTATCCTTAATCTAAAGTGTCAGTAGTTAAATACATTTCACTTGAAAAAGATTTATGAACAAAGCCTCTTTCATTGCTTGGGTACTTCAACAAAGATACAACAGGAGATTACTCTAAAACGCGACTGTAGGGATAGCAAAGGAGAAGATTTCAAAACATGCAAGCTTGTTTCCATGCAGAAAATCATATAGGTAAAGATTCAGGTGTATGGAAACAGTTGCTTTACTGGTTTTCTATCAGACCTATCATAAAACCATCTTGATTATGAATCACTGCCTGTGCAAGAAATAAGAGGCTTTATGACTTTATGACCAACTTTATGACTGTATAATGATATCCAGAGGTACACATCCGTGATCCCTGTCTCCATTTGTCTCACAAAGTGTATTTCTGAAATCACAAGCAACATGTACAATTGGTGGCAAACAGGCAAACTGTAAATAAGGTAGACATAGGATCCTTCTAATTAGGAGCTTACTGCATCTTCTCTAAGCCAAACCACTGACCTCAGCAGGAAGATGTTCTGAAGTGGGCAAGTACAAAGGAAGCCAAAGGAGAATTTGAAGGATCATTCTCAAAGTCCTTCTGGGTCTTCAGAAGATCCAGCTCTTCCATGTCCTCTCCTGCACCCTGTTTCATTTCCTAGGAAGTCCAACTTCAAATCACCTACTCATCAGCACACAAGACATGAACCATTTTATTCACCATGGCAGAGCCCGTGTGTTGGAGATCTCATAGATCTCCTCAATGGGATCAATAAATAAACAAAGCAGAAATGCACCACAACAAAAGGTATGCTCAGAAATTTTAATAATGTCAATAAAATTACTAATTAATGTCAAAGATTCCATCATTCAGATTAATTGCATTAAATAATTTCTCATGGAAACAACAGCTAACAAAGGAGTTGCACCAGGGGAGGTTCAAACTAGACATCAGAAAAAATTTCTTCAGTGGAAGGGTAGTCAGGCACTGGCAGAGGCTGCCTAGGGAAGTGGTACGGTAGAACTCGAAGATCTTAGAGGTCTTCTCCAACCAGATGATTCTACAATTCCATATATCAAGATGACACTTAAACAGTTATCTTAAATATTTAAAAACAGTATCAACTACATTGCCCTACTTTCAAAAAACAACTTTACCTGATTCTATAACAAGTCAAGAAAAATCATGATAGAATCATAGAATGGTTTGAGTTGGAAGGGATCTTGAAGACCTTCCAGTTCCAACCCCCACCCTCCCACTAGACCAGGTTGTTCAAAGCCCCATCCAACCTGGCCTTGAACACTTCCAGGGATGGGTCAGCCACAGCTTCCCTGGGTAACCCGTGCCAGTGTCTCACCACTCTCATTGTGAAGAACTTCTTCCCAGTATCCAATCTAAATCTTCCCCCTTCCAATTTAAAGCTGTTCCTCTTCATTCTATCACTACAGGTCCTTTTTAAAAGTCCCTCCCCAGCTTCGCTGAAGTCCCTTTGAGAACTGAAAGGCCTCCTCGGAGCTTTCTCTTCTCCAGGCTGAACAACCCCAACTCTCCCAGCCTGCCCCCTTACAGGAGGTTCTCCAGTCCTCGGATCATCTTTATGGCCTCCTCTGGACCCATTTCCACAGTTTTGTAATCCTTCTTATGCTGGGCTCTTTATCTACATGGTGTCTAACAGAGGTCATTGCTGAAGACACACACATAAAACTTACAGACTAAATGCAGCTCTGTTCAATATTCCCTGTACTTGTTGCTCCCAGCCTTCACATTACAAATGTGGCTGTAAGTTCATCTTCCTGTCACCTAAAGAATAAAGCAGATTAGGTCTTCACCTTTTTGTGCTGATGATAAACACTTCAGGAATTTTAGGAAACAGTTGGAAAAGTAGTAATATTGTTATTTTTTATCATCCAGAGAGCTTCACCTCAAAATTTGTCTACCATGGAAGAAGCATTCTCTAAAGACGATGTAAACATGTAGCAGTGACACCCAACACCTTGTGGCTGGGGTTCCCCAGCTCTGGTTACACATTGTGTGCAGAAGCATCTTGGCCAGCACCCTCAGACACGTGGTGTGAATGTTGGGATTGTCCTGTGCAGGAACAGGAGTTGGACTTGACGATACTTGTGGGTCTTATCCAAATGAGGACATTCTATGATCCTCCAACCTTCTCTTTGAATTTATGACCGTTTAATGCTCTCTAGTTCTCAAACTGGAAGAGTTCTCCCTGATAACCCTGGTTTTTATAAACTTCAGTGACTTCTGCTTCAATTCTCTGTTGTTCAAGCAACACTCCTAACCTACTTTATCATTCCTAATTCAGAAACAATTCTATATCTTTGATTATCCTCAACACCCCTCCCAGAAACTCCTTAAAATCAGCTTATCTATATCCTGTATCTGGAACTGCCTTTAAATATCCCTTACCAGTTTATTTCTCCCTAGGTTATTTCTTTCCAGCGCTCAGAAGGGACCAAAGGAAGACAAGAACATTGCTGAGTATTCTACAACAGTTTGACAGAGCAATTTTCAGCTTTCTATAGCTCCTAGATAATGCTACACACTATCAGCTTCCTGAAAACCTAATCGCTTTTCAAGTATAATTACCAAAAAAAGAAGAGAGAGAGAGCAATTAAGGTTGAAGCCAATCAGTCTAAATTGCTCAATCGCATGAACTCTTAAGGAAAAAAAGCAGGTTTGTGCACATTTTGACAACTCATCTCTCTCATTTGCTAGGAGAGCATTCCAGGAATCAGCCAATTCAGAACATTACTTAATTTTCACAAAGAGTGTGACAAAAATAAGGGCCTGCATTTTCTGAACTGGGAAAGCTGCTTTGGGACATTCAGCCTTTGTATAACTGATTATTTTCACTTTTCTTCAGCTGTCCAAAAGAAATTTCTGCTCTGCTTGCTTCATAAAAGGACAGAAAGGAAAGACTACTTAAAGAAATCTATCTTTTCTAACATGCTTGTTTTCAAATTTACATTAGAGTCAATCACACATTACTGCAATCTTCTATAGAACTGATGGTAGAAATATCCTCTTCTTCATGGGAACCTGCAGTCCCACAAGCCACAATCCAGTCTCTTCAGGTGTCCTATTAGCTAAGGTTTAAGAGTAGCATCCAACATCTTCATTGATATGTGCACTATCCGCTTCCTTTGCATTTTGTTATTTAGTCTTTCTTGCCAGAGTGATTTTTTAAATGTCCTGTTTTGTTTGTGACTCTGAGGTTTTGGGTTATTTGATAGAATCATAGAATCAGAAAGGTTGGAAAATACCTAAGCTCATTGAAGTCCAACTGTCAGTCCAACACTGCTGTGCCTACTAAACCACTTCCCATGTTTTTTAGGGAAAGGAATGTTTAACAACACAAGAGTTTCACAACCTTAAATCTTTATCTACGTATACCCTGACTACTCCATTTCAGATTCTGGCCAAGTAAATATTGCTGTGGTTTTTCCCCTGTTGAAAGAAAGTTACACTAATGTTCTTTCAGTCCTACCTATCACTCTATTTTTAAGACTAGTTTGCTTTCATTGTTTACTTCCAACACACTACTGAATCTCAATGAAAAATCCCCAGGGCATTTCATAGTCAGCTCTCCCGAATGCAAAATTCATTCTTGTACTGCTCCTGAAAAATGCACTTACACGACAATGTCGAATACAATGACACATGAAGCTGAAAACCCCAGACAACCACAGCTTTGGCTCTGTCTGTCACAGTAGGCTCGGTTACTGAGGTCAAGGTCAAAACACATCATGTCACTCTCTAGCACACTGCATATAAGACACCTCTGTGCTTTGAAGTATTTCGTCCAAAGATTTTACACCATCGTCAATAGCTGTGCCATTAAACCTCCAAATCTTTCTTGCCAGTCTTTTCAAGAGACCAATCTCCTGATTTATTTTCCATGCCCGTCCTAAAGCACTATGGAAAGCACTGCTGCGTTCCTGCAGTTATTGTCTCAGTCACGCTTTCGCTGCATCATCCAAACCACTTTCGATGCTTCTTGCTTTTACAATATCTCCTTTCTCTAAACACATTATCCCCTCACCAGGAGATACAGTATTAGTTTAGTAAATTCTATAGCTTGCTTTTCCTTACTATGCTAAACAGCACCACAGAAGCAAGCAGATGGAATAGGGAAAGTAAATACTGTAGCAGAGCTGGTGTCCCATCAACATCTTTGCTTTTCTAGTTTTAACCTAGTGAGATGCTCAAAATTATCTCTCCGTCATGACTGATATAAAGCAGTCTCCTTCTCAAAGGCAAGACCAGAAATATCAGGTATTCCGGGGAAGTCTCGGTCACTGGATCAGGGCCATTAGAAGTGATCATTATGAAGTGCATTGCTGCCCAGATTTCATCTCAAGATAAAAAAATGTTTCTTTCTGCAGTTTTCTGCTTTCAGATAATTTCCTGGCATCAGTTTAAAGTGAGTTTGCCACAATAAAATCCTCTTGTGTGAAATATTACACCTTGAGCAACATGGCCAGGTCAACAAAGGCATTGCCCCCTTTCAGACAGTCAAACCAAACTGTTTTCACACATTTGGAGCCACCATAGCTACAGATGGAGAAGTCAATTCACAGAAACCACATCTCTGAAATGCAGCAAAATCAAGCAACCAACCACAGGCAGAAATACTTCACAGACATAGCTGTATGAGATTGCCTCCCCCTTAGTTATTAACAATGGTCCGTCACGCAAGCTTAAACTCAGACACAGGATCAAAAATGTAACCCCCATGGAAGCTGAAACACTATTGAAATGAAACCATCACCAAAATGAAGCTTAGAAAGTTCCCTGTTAACAACATGGAGAATTTGCCTGATTAACCAACCATTACAGCGAAGCAAATTAAAAAATATATA
>VWPV01012731.1:0-35917 GCA_013389885.1 Geococcyx californianus
ATAAAGATTTTGAACAGAACTGGGTCCTGCACTGAACCCTGGAGAAAATAATATATATACCTATACAAAAATACAATACACTCATATGAAAATGTCTAGAATTGAGGTTCTATACTGTAAAAATAAATGCCTTGATCCTTTAAACTTTTATATAATAGAAATAGAAAAAATGGAATTGTAACTGAGGTATACAAGAGAATATATTTTCATGAACTCTGAACCCGTGTCTCTAATGGCTAGACTGGGAACTCATACATAACAGAGACTAAAAAGTAAACAAAATCCCGGTTGTTAAACATGGAGTCAAACTGACGTAGTACCTTTGTTTCGTTTGTAAACATTTATGTTAGTCTTCTAGTTAAAAGCTGAAATTCAGTTGAATAAATCTTTACCTCATTTTATGATTAAGCCTGACTTATTTCAAGTGGAATATGAATCGGGGAGAAAATTCACAGTGTGCATTATACTTGCAGACTGTAAATCCAAATACAGCAACATGGGCAATAGGAAAGCTCAGAAATGCTTAGTGGACTCTGGAACTGCAAACTGTTTCTTAAAAAGATAAAGCAAGTTTCTAAGAAGAAATCATGTCTGATGGCACAAGTCAATACTCAACCTCAAAGTTAAGAGGCAGTTCTCCAACTGTAGACAAATCTTCAGATAACAGAAAGTAACAGAGACATATAAGCAGAATTTTGCATAGATTTTGATTGAAATTTGTTTGGTTTTAGAACTTTGAAGAATTTACACCTTAAAGTGTTCACTGAACATGAGTAATTATTTTTAGAATAGAAAGTGATCAAAAATTCATATTAGGAATATAGGACCCATTGTAAATGGTACTATATAAACAATGTGTACAACATTTATTTCTTTTATTATGAATCACAGTAGCAGGGAGGTATAGACAGGAGAAAATAGGAATGAAAGGGGAGAGAAAAAGGTCAATGTACAAACTGTGAAGCTAATTATGTTGATTCCAATTAGTGTTTTGTTCTTCAGTTAAAATTGGTAAGTAAAACTAGCTGGTTTATACAAATGTCCAAATGAGTTTTCACAGTATAAAGATTTTTTGCAGGTGTCATGATCTAGGAGGTGATCCTAAGAAAGCCAGTCTGAACAAAGTTTAGGCCTTGAATATTTAAAAATAACAGTAAAGAAGCAAGTATAGCAGCTTTGCATAAACAACAATTAAGAAAAAGTTCTGAGGATGAAGGAATTTTAACAGGTGATATTCTGCATCCTCTTGGTCTGCTGATTTTTCTTCTCACTCAATCATAGTGTCTTAAAAAAAAATCCATCCTTAACCAGAGTAATATGTAGATTCCATTTTTTAACAACTGTTACTCATATTCATAAAGGTCAATTGCTTTGAGGATCATGGTTTCTGCTAGAACCCAATCGCTCTGCACGTTTTGCTCTCACAATTACAGTATCACATATCCTTAATTGACATAATGACATTGTGCAGTTTTTTCCATCTCTTGCCACCATCAAAGTTGGCTTATTGCCTACTTCATGTGATCTAAGCTTGTCAAAAGGAGGTAAAAGTGGCTTTCTGAAAAATTAATTTGTTAAGTGCCTGTCTGGCAGATTCTAGTTCCTGAAGTCATGTACAACACAAAGGACAGAGCACAGCTTCCTAACTTTTTGTTCATACTCCGTAAATGCACTGAGACTGGATTAAAACAGCCATTTGCACGAATTCTCCTTGAAAAATTAAGAGCATTTTCACCTAGGAAATTATGTGGAATGGCAGTGTAAAACAGCAGGTTTTTAGAAAGCTGACTTTTTAAGGATTTTTTTTTCCTGTAAATTCAACTTTCAAGGATATTTGAACCTGTTCTGGGGGAATCACAGTGTCGTACATGCCATTCCCAGTTCTGTCAATCTCCAACTAAAGGTAAACGTTAGAATAGTTTGAATAAGAGGCTGTAGCAGCCCCACAGTTTCGAATAGGAATTTGAAACGTATCATAACAGACACCCTCATTGGTAGGGCTATGGCCTATACTTTTTCTAATGACTGGAGATGTATATATCTCGTAGAATCCTATTAGAGTTTAGCAGGCAAATTCACCTAAGACTTCATTTCTACTGAGCATGCTCTGATACTAGAGTACTTTTTGGTGTTCTGTTACATCTCGTAGAATGGAGAATAATGCTGTCTGACACGAAATGACAAGGTTTTGATGCACAGCTAAAGCTAGTGCAGAGGGTAAGTTTAAAAAGACATGCATGAAAAGTGAAAATAAATGATATTTTGTCATTTGGGGAGACTAACCTGCAGGAAAAAATCCTCTGGTAACCCTGATGACTGCTGTCACTGGGAGAGTGTGGCACTTGCCCACTTCATTCACTTCTAGAACAACCTTAGCGAAACTAAATAATTACAGCCCTCCACACAAACAAACACATCTCACCAATTTTAAAATGAAATTTTCAAAATTACATCCTTTAATTATATTTAACTTATACCTTTAACCAAGTATTTATTTTAATCTTTACATAAAGCACTTAAATTAAATGTGAGATATAGGCACCTAATATGTGATAAATCTTACATAAGATGTGAGAAATTTAGTAAAAATACTCCTCTAATTAGAATACTTCTGTCTACAAAAATCTTTAATAACTCAAGTGGATTCTTTTCAGTGAGTTGTTATTCTCATGCCTTTCTCCTTCACCATTGACATTAGATACATTGTTTTTGCAATAAAGATCACTAGCTATACCTAAATAGACACCATTCCTCACATATGTCTAGAAAAGTTTTGACATTTTAATAGATAGCTTTTTGGTTCTATGCTGAATACAGAGAAATGCTGTATTTTCCTGTATTAATTCTTTAATTCATCGTTTTTTCCTCATTGTACAAAGTGAGACAATGAGCTTATATTGTACAGCACACAAAAGGGGAAACAAAAGTCTCGGATGTAATTCACCACGTTGACAGCTAAATATTGCTTACTTCAACTTACTTCAGCTAATGAGATGGAGTTCATTTAATTTGGATGCTGTTTGTTCTGCGCTTTCTTTTTCTGTTTGTTGGGCTTGTTCATTTTGGCTTCACTTATTTACCATTCATTTCTTTGTTGCAGGTGCAACGAAGTTACAAAAAGTTCCCTCCTATTTCCTTTTCACATTTCCTATGTAAGTATTGCTGATGGAGTTCATGGATCTTCACAGAGAGCAGGACTTGACTGAGAGCTGTACAACTGTAATTTTTCATCTGACTGATAGTTTAGTAAGTCATCGTATCTTTGCCACTCATACTGCTTTAGCTACCTATCTTTAAAGGTTTTCTGTAGAATATCGCGTAATGTCTCATATAGCCCTGTGTATATTCCATGAGTTAAAAAAACAAAAGAGACTGTTCAAATCCAAGTTTGTTATGGAAAGGAAAATGATATGAAAAATCTTTTATCCCCATGAGACCCTTCAGAGAACAAGAAAACAAAACATGGAAGTTTCCTTTCAGGTGAATCAAAGTTGAGAAAATAATTCAGATGATATTGTTGACCAACCAAAAATCTCGTTTCATATCGACCAGTGCATATATTAACATTACAAATATTTTTTTCATAAAATCAAATAAAACTTACATTATTTAAACATTTTCATTAAAAGCCTTTCCATTCCCATTAAAATTATTGATGTAAACAAAAAATGCAGGAACATATTCTGATTCTTAGATATCAAAAAAACAATTTGGGAAAATGGCAAAAGATACAGTGATATGTCATTATGATAATTAAAATATTAGAAAATTAATTTTCATGAGCTGCAATAATTCTATTGAATAGCTTTTGGATCAATGCAATGTACACAAGAAGAAAAAACAGAAAACATGCTCACAAATTAACCTTAAAATGTGCTTCATTCTGAATTCTTACTCTATGTTTCAGATATATTTAAATTTTTATATTCTTTTACAAGAAGGAAATTAATTGTGGGTAATGCAATTTTAAATGTTTTTCCCTCAAAACAAAGTTCTCATTCACAAACTAAAGTTGTTTGACAGATTGTGTATTCTAGTTCAGTAACCTCAATTTTCTGTTGAACTGGTCTTCTGCAATTTGAAAGACAGTAGCAGTACAGAGACATAATATAAAGACTGACTTCATACGGTTTGCATTTCTTTTCAGCTTTTATTATTTTATTGCAAATGTAATATTGTTCTAAAAAAAAAAGAAAAGGTTTTGTTCTTTTCATTCTTTGCAGCCCTACCTTTATTGGGACCTATTTGAAATAACGGTATTTAAAATTAAATGCAGGGTTGTTCTAATTTCTTAAGGAAAAATCTTTTAATCTTTGGCAGATACAGTTTTAAAAGCTCATTGGGAGCTAAGACTAAAAGCTTATTCTTTTCTGTCTGAATGGTCTTTAACTTCTACTGCATATGTAAAACCTTATAGAATAATCCATGAATTTTTAAAGGGGTCAGTTATACAATAATAGAAGTGTTTTTTCCCATGAGAACAACATTCTTAACAGCCTCCTGAAAAGAGCCTCAGAATAGGCAAAATATAACTCTCTTTTGGAATTTTAATTTTCACTCCTGTAGCCCGGATGTGTGTTGCAGAAAGAGGAAAATTAAGGCAGTGATGATAAAATGGAAGAAAAGAACAACCTCAATTCATAACAGAAATTGAATGATGCATATTAAATATAGGGTTAGATCCTAAATTAAAAAAAAGGTTTTGAGAGGTCCATTAAATATAACAATATCTAGAAATATATTCTTTAAATTCTGAGAAGGATGTCTTTTGTAGAGAAAGGACAGGTGGCAAGAGCAATTTTATACTGCTTAATTCAGATTTATTCCCTGGGAACATCATATGAGCCCCATTGAGTTCATTTAAGCACCGTTGATGTCATTAGCAATAATAGAGGCAGAAGTATCTTCACCTATACTGAAGCTGACATAAACATGTTGATGGTTGTCTTACTTTACAGCCTCTGTCGTCTTCTCATCTACTATGACACAAACCTCAAAACCTTAACTAAGACCCAACCTTACTGAAAATGTTCTCCACTGAAACTTCTCTGCACCTTCCTCATCTTCTCACAGCATGCTTTCATCACCTAAATGGGTGATCTTAATGCCCAGATCTTATATCATGGTTTCCTTCCGCTTCCATGCATTACATTATGTCTCCTCAAGCTACAACCTGGTCTTTGGGGCTTCAGCTGTATGTTCTCTCCTGCTGCAACACCAGTTCCCTCATACCAGAACCCAAACACATTCCTCTCATTTGTAGATAAGTGGTCTCAGTAAGCTTTTCTTCCCTCTCCAGATCTAGGGTTATTCAGAGCATTGGTTGGACTCAGCCTTTTCTGTAGATCACTTATTAGGAGCTTCATTAGGAGAATCACTTATTAGGAGCTTCATAAATGTTTCGCTGGATCATCATATAATAAAGTACATTTTGTTGTCAGGAATCCTTTCAGTTAATTTATGATATAAGTCTTCAGCTTAATTTTGCTCAATTCTATATTGCAAAGCTATTTTAAGAAGTTTCCTGTCTCCCTATTTCCTATCTACTTGCCTCTCCCTTCTCACAGCTATTGACTATCTTGTCAGTTGTGTTGATATCACTGTTTAAGACGACATGTTATAAATTAGATTAGTGAAATCATCTAGATGAAAGAAATAAATCAAGCAATGGAATTGTATGCAAAAATATCTTTCCATAAATCAAATTTTCCTCTCCATAGTCATTTTGCCTTGCTCTTCTTTAGATTGCCTACAGCTAATATAGTTTCTTCTGTCATTAAGGTACCTGAAGGCTGACACAATTATTTAAATTGTGAAAACATAAAAAGGTTTATTTTAAAAAAATTATCTGATTTATACCCAACTAGTTTTTCACTTCATACATGTCTGACTGCTATATTATGCAGCTAGACAATATTGTAGTTACTTTCACCTGGAGTCATTTCTTGTATATTTAAAAAGTTAAAAGAATAGTTTTACTTATCTTAAAGTATTTCTTCAAGTACCTTATTTCACCATTAATCTATTAATTCCATTTTTTCTTGTGTATTATGTAGCACATGGAAATTTTCCATGCTGTGGGTGTACATAGGTCTAAAGTATCTCCTCTGTGCAAAAATAAATTGGACAGGTCCTAAAGTAGTTTCATAAAAGATGTTGCACAAACAGTTTTTTCCTATTTAAAATGAGTGGTTAAAATTATTCCATACAAATCCCATGTTTTCTCTGGTGCTTCATTTTGTTGTAGACACATAAATCTGGCTCAGGAAGGTTTATGACAATGTAATTTTCTGTCTGCAAAGCAGACTTTGGGTAATTACAGACACAAACTGTGATTGTGATAATTAGGATGTCAATCAAGAGTCCAACCTTTCTACAGTTCATGCACCAAAGACAGTTCTTACCTGAGGCTAAAAGAAAATCGCAGAGTTCATTGGCTCTTGAGGTGTACTTTCAGTATATCCTCACAGGAAATGTTGTGATATTTCCTTGCTTTGGTTCTCATTGCAGGGCATCATATTATAAAAATTAGGCTTCTTTAGTCCAGTTTGGTTACCAGAACTAAATCAGAAGTTACGTTTCAGAAGTACACATAATCTACTTGGCAATGTTTAATTAGTCCATAGGATAATACTGTAGACAGTCCAAAGCAAATTTTTCATACCCGATATATTGTGCATTATGTCTTCCATCCCAACCTTTTTGTTCTAACATCCCATTGCTACTGCATCATCCTCTTTGCTAACGTATTTCTAGTCTTAAACAAATGCAAGGTAATTGACACGTGGCAACTTTACAAGGCTGGTATGCCTACACCAGCAAGCAAGGTCGGAAAAGTCTGACTGACCTGGTTCGTTAATTCTTACTGAATATTAAATTTTTGGGTCAGATTTTATTGATCTTGAGTCAGGTTTAGTGGCTTAAAGTGAAAAATAGGTTCAGGCATGCCACTACTGCTCCCCATGTGTTGGAGGAAAAGAGTGTCAAAATGATGAAGTGCTTTTGGATTTTCAGCAATATACAGTACGGCTCAATTAGAGCATGGCAGCAGTAAAACCTGGGTTGTCACCTATTGACATTTTGTTCAAAATAAAACTGAAATTAAAGAGTGTCAGCCCTCTTAGATGATGATGCATCTATGTCTAAAAAGGTAAATACAGTGTAAGAATGTACAAATATATATGTTCTCAAAAATTCCATCACCTTCAGAAGAAGCTGGGTATTAACATTATTCTATGGAGATTAATTTCAGTAAATTCTTTTGGTAGTCAGTGGATCTGAATTATTATCCCCCATTCTCAAGGGGATAATTAGAACATTGAAGTTGGACATTTTTGCATGGCAATTTAGCAGGATTGTTTCTTAGATTAACTTGCTTTTTTCTTTTTACCGTGAACCAAGGAAGATCATTATCTGTAAGCAGGAATGTTTTGTATTTCTGTCATAGGAAAAGCACCGTTCTAATGTAAGAGGACATATAGATACATACTTGAAGGGAATAAACACTGATTGGATGGTGACACAGTGAACTATTTGGAGTGCTCAGGGAGTAGGTTATTGGAACGCTTAAAGTCTTTACACAGAAAGAATTTGTGTACTTTTCTTAAAAATATAAGTAGTAAAAACAAGCATGTAGATCAAAAACGTTCACTCCTTGATGAATGTGAGCCCATCTGGTGAATTTCACTGTGCCCAGCAGAAGCTGGGAGCTTATCACCTCTCAATTTTTTAATGGATTAGGTATTAAATGACTATCAAAAACTTGGAGATTTTTGTACAATACTTAAAACTCAACCTTCCATGGGTAATGCTTCTGCTGCAAGAGTTCTATTTTCATAAGTAACAGACTGAATGGGGGGCTATCAGTAACAGACTTCCTTGTTGGAGAACTGGAAATTGTGATTAATGACATTTCAGAACAGTGTGTAGATGAGATTTAGATTCCATTCTACAGAATGCTACATGATATAAGGACGTTTTTCTGTTTTTCTGGGAACAGTAATTTCCACTTATTTCAAGAGGGAGCTACTGGTGGAAGAATTTATTTTATAGGTAGAACATATTGCTATTCTTGTGGGTCTGAAAGATTTGTTTCATTCAAAGGGTGGGTAGTTTGTGTTCGGTAGGAAGAAAAGGAACAACCATGAAAAAGAAATTCGAACAGAATTTCAACCAACAACTTAACCGTAGGAAGAACTGTTGCAGAGAAATAAACTCTGATGCTCACAGTAACAGAATTTAATTTCATCTCTGTTATCTGGGAATTATATTGAGGAGGGGGTTACGTGGACAGCAAATTAAGACTGTTTCACACTTGCACCACCCAACTATTGATGGATGTTGTCACACAGGGTAGATTCCTAGTACCTTACATGAGTATGAACTTCAGTTCATGGTTTAGTAAATTGACTATGTCTTTATTCATACTAGTGTCCATTTTCTAATCTCAAGACTTATCAGTTTACACAAAATAATTCCTTATTAATTGAAAAGTTTAAAGTATTTCAGTGGATTTTCTCTGAAGCATGTATTTCATTCAATTTAAGCAAAACCGGTATATTAAAATTATTTGACAATTTTTTTAAGTGAAAACCTTTGCTGTAAAGTATAGGCTATCTGGAATTGCTGCTAAACACCAAAGCCAAGAGAATCTAAGCATTAGGATCTTCATTCTGAACCTACCTTGGGTTTCCACCTATTTTGAGGTTTATGACCTATTACAAAGTTTCCATACAGTTAAGTTTATGATTTTAAATTATTATTTCACAGGAGTACTGTATGGATATTTTGAAGGCATCTAAAAACAAGGGAGGACAATAATAATAAATTGAAAATTTAAGGGTTGCTTTTTTGGATTTACTTCTTAATTTTTCTTTAAAGCTTCTACTACATTTAGAAAACAAGAAAGACTAGTACATGGCTCACAGACATTAAAGCACGTTCTGAGAATCTGAGGAATATTAAATAGGTGTAAAACGTTCAACTACAGATCATGTACAATGCTGTAGTTATCCATAGTTAGCTGATTTTATAATTATTTTTAAACATAATTTATGTACAGTGGATTTTATTTAACAAGGTTGGCCTCAAAGTTAGAAAAGACATTAAATTTTCGTACAAAAATATTATTCTGCAAAAAAAGTGGAAAAACCTCTTCCTTAACATTGCTTAAATGTGAATGGTTTTATCAATAACAAGCAGTTATTGCTTTTTCTTACAAACAGACCACTATGGTAGCACTTACATCAAATATTTATCTCAAAAAGAAATTCAAAGTTTACAAGCTGAAAAAATAATAGTAACTCACGATAAATATAATAATCTAAATTAATTTGTTTATCACTTTGATGTACAGAGATTATTCTTTTTCAGTTTAACCATGATATTAAAATTACTCGTTTTGTCCAGATTAAATATAGGACAATCTCTATCTTGCAACCTAAATAAATCTGGTCTATGAAATCCTTCTTGATTTGCACTTTTTGTTGCAGCAATCTTTTTACTATCCACAATTTTTTTCATGAGGGACTTTCTACTTACCTATAGATCACTGCTGGAAATCCGAATGAATATTGAAGGTCTGGTGAGTACCTCCAGATCTTCATGATCGATTTCCTTGCCCCTTTCATCAGTGGTTTCTAACTGAAAATTACCCCTTTGAGATCCATCAGACAGGTTTTATTTGCTCCTACTTGCAATTTAATGTCATGAAAATTATTTTTATGCTGTTTGCCAAGAACCCCTAAAAACTGGCTACAATTACGTGAAGGTTTTTTATAATCATCTTTTAATTAAAGCAATTTCTTGCAAACTTGATATACATCATCTTCAAATTACTATTTCTTACATTCTAGCTCTCTTCTCTGCTTGGTTCTTATTTTGCCCAAGACTGATGTGAGGATTATGTGACACAATAAATTTGCACTGAGATTAGCCCAGGTGACCTCACCAGTGAATTATGAACAAGAGAAGGAATTACCATCATATTTGACCCACACTGACACCTAAAAGCAGGGGTAGAATGCAGTAAGATTTACAAGGTATAATTTCTGTTAACTGCGTCCAGATATAGTGGGATATCTTAAAGAGAGACCAAAATTTGTGATCAGCAAATACAAAAGTATGTAAAGATATAAAGATGCTGAAGAGAAAATTTCAAACTGCATGACAGGGAGGTATGAGGGGGTGGGAGGTGGCAGGTGTGCTATCCAGGAAGTTTGCAACCCTAGGTTTGGACGGCTGTAGTCCTGAGCAGTTACTGGGATGGTGTGAGTTGACCTTGCCTAGCTACCAGGTCCCATCCAAGTCACTTTTTCATTCCCTCTCTTCAGCAGGACAGGAGAAAAAATAAGACAGAAAAGCTCGTGCATCAAGATAAAGAAAGGGAGATCACTTCCCAGTTAGTATAGCAGGAAAACCGGACTTGACTTGGGGAAAATTGCTGTAATTTATTGCCAATTAAAACCACAGTAGGATGGTGAGAAAAGAAAAAAACCACCGACCTTTCCCACAAAGCAACCCTCTTCCCAGGCTCAGCTTCACTCTTCCGTTCCCAAGTCTTCTCTTTGTCTGTACTTGTAGGAGGGGAGTTCTGGCCCTTGGATCATTTTCTTGACCCTCCTCTTGACTCACTCTAACATCTCCATGCGCTTCATGTGCTGAGGGCTCCAGAAGTGAATGCAATACCGCAGGGGAGGTCTCACTAGAGCTGAGTAGAGCGGCAGAATCACCTCCCTCAACTAACCGGTCACGCTTTTTCTGACACACCACAGGATACAGTTGGCCTTCTGGGCTGCAAGTACACGTTATTGGCTCATGTCCAGCTTTTTGTCCATCAGCATTCTGAAGTCCTTCTCAGTAGGGCTGCTTTCAATCACATCATCCCCCAGCCTGTATTGAAACTGAGGATTGCTCTGACCCAAGTGCACCTGAACTTGTTTAACCTCATGAGGTTCACAGAGGCCCACTTCTTCCGCATGCCTATGTCACACATGACATCCTGGCCTTCTGGCGTGACAACTGCACTGTTCAGCATTGTGTCATCTGCAAACCTGCTGAGGGTGCATTTAATATCACTGTCTATATCATTGATGAAAATATTAAATAGCACTGGTCCCAGTATGGATCACTCATCATGGATTTCCATCTGGACATAGAGCCGTTGATCATTACTCTCTGAATGCGAAAGAGTCCACCCATCAAATCCATTTCCTTCCAGTTTAGAGCGAAGAATGTTGTGGGGGATCATGTCAAAGGCTTTTCAGAAGTCCAGATATATGACACCCATTACTTTTCCTGTGTTCCCTGGTGTGGTCAGCCCATCACAAAAACTAGAAAGCCACTAGGCTGGTCAGGCAGGACTTGCTCTTGGAGAAACCATGCTTGCTGTCTCAAATCACCTCCCTGTCCTCCATGTGCCTTAGCAGAGCTTCTAGGAGGATCTGTCCCATGATCTTCCCAGGCACAGAGGGGAGGCAGACAGGTCAGTAGTTCCTAGAGTCACCTTTTTTTACCCTTTTTAAAAATGGGCACAATGTCACCCTTCTTCCAGTCAGCAAGGGCTTCCCCTGACTGTCATGACTTTTCAAATAACATGTAGAGTGGCTTGGTAACCATATTAGCGAATACCCTCAGGACTCCCAGATGCATCTCATCTGGTTCCATAGACTTATATATGTTCAGACTCCTCAGGTGGTCACAAACTTGATCTTCCTTTACAGTGTCAAGGGCTTTGTGCCCCTGGTCCCCATCTTATTGCCCACTGACTTGGGAGGGGTGAGGAGAGTCGTTGCCAGTGAAGACTGAGGCAAAAAAGTTGTTGAATCTCCTTATCTGTTGGTACTAGGTCCCCATCCTTGTTCATTAGGGACCATCATCTTGTTCATCTTTCTTTAGCCTTTCTTTTCTTGTTGACACACCTATAGAAAACCTTGTTATTCTTTGCTTCTCTTGCCAAGTTCAGCTCTAGCCGTGCCTTGGCCTTCCTGACCCCACCCCTACACAACCAGGTAGTGTCCCTATACTCTTCCCAGGTTAACTGTCCCTGTTTCCACTGCCTTTGTAGTTCTCTCCTGCTCTTTAGTTTGACCAGAATGTCTTGACTAAGCCAGGTTGGTCTCCTTCTTTCTTTGTCTGATTTCCTACATACTGGGACAGAGACCTCTTGCACTCTGTGGAAAGTATCCTTAAAGATCATCTCAGTCACCAATTGCCTGTATTTTATTTTTGTGCATTATTTGTACATTATTTTAATATACAGAAATAAAACAACATTCACTGAATTTGCCTAATTTGTGACATTATTAAAAATGTTATTCCCATTTTGGAACAAGTGCATTTAAATTTTAGGATTTATTTTCTTCTCAATGTAATTTAAAAATTAAAGCAGCAAAATATACCTTCTTGCTGTCTTTATTCCCAAGCCACTTCCTACCATGGAGTGAATTGACTCAGAATTGAAGCACAGGATTAAATTTAGGTCTGAAGAACATTCAACATTTTTCTACACAATTTATTAATAAAGATAGACCTACACTTTATGCTTTGTGTAACTGAGACCTATGTCAATGTTAATATCATGAGGAACATTTTATATATATGTATAACAAAATACAAAATTCATTTCCTATCTAAGTTTGCAGTGCTATTCTGAATTATAGCACTCATATTTTTAAAACTGTGCCTTAAAATATTTACCAAATGCTCAGGCAGCATCTGTTGAGTGTCAGAAATTGTTAAAATTCATTGTGTATATCCGTGGCAATTCCTATTTCTGTTTAACAGCACATTAGTTTTTTCACTGCACGTTTTCTAATCCATCAGTGCTTGGATATTCTCTATCGTTCTCTGCACAACAAATCAACCTGTACGGCTCCAGTAACTACCCTATCCTGTGTTAAAGCACATAAACAAAAATCTGGTCATAGTTCTGTGATGACTTACACTAACCTTCATCTCTTTAGTGCATTACCCTTCTTGTATCCTTCAAAATAAATGTTGTATTTGACTTCTTCTAGAAATGAATGGTGGAATAGGAAAAATCTCTTTCTTATTCTCTCTTTATGTAAGTCCTAATCACGCAAAAAGGTGAAAGACAAATACTCATAGATGGAACAACTTAATTTTATAGTTGCAAAGAGAGAAAAATAATAAACAGTTTTAAATTTTCTTGAAATCTCTCAGTATGTATTTTTCACTTCTTATTTTGTTAAAATATATGTGGTCACAATGGGCAAACTAAATAGTAAAATTTTGCCTAGAGTTTAAGATTTCATAGAACCATGGAATCATAGAATGACCTGAGTTGAAAGGGACGAAAAGGACCATCAAGTCCGACTCCTATCCCCGCACAGGACAATCCCAACATTCACACCGTGTGTCTGAGGGCATTGTCCAAATGCTTCTTGAACGTTGTCAGGTTTGGTGCAGTGTCTGCTTCCCTGGGGAGCTGTTCCAGGGCTCCACTACCCTCTGGGTGAAGAACCTTTTCCTAATAACTAATCAAAAGCTCCCCTGGTGCATTTTTCTGCCATTCCCTCAAGTGTCTGCTCATCCTCCTTACCTTGTGAGGAAACAGTAAATGGCTCTGATGACCCCGTCAGTCTCCTCTTCTCCAAGCTGAAAAGACCAAGTGACTTCAGCCTTTCCTCATGTGATTTCCCCTCTAGACCCTTCACCAGCCTCCTCTGGACACTCCCCAATAGTTTGATGTCCTTTTTATACTGTGGTGCCCAAAACTGAATACAATATTTGAGATGGGGTCTCACCAATTCAGAGTGGAATGGGACAATCACCTCCTTCAACTGGCTGGCAATGCTGTGCTTGATGCACCTCGGGACACGGTCGACCCTCTTGTCTGCCAAGGCACACTGCTGGCTTGTGTTCAACTTGCTGTTGACCAGAACTCCCAGGTCCCTTTCTACAGAGCTGCTCTCCAGCCTCTCGCTCCCTGGTCTGTACACATATCCAGGGTTGCAGTGTCCCAGGCACAAAACCCCTGAGTCCTGCTTCCAGGTCATTTATGAAGATATTAAGTAGTACTGGCCCCAAGATGGATCTTTGCGGAACCCCGCTAGTGACTGGTTGCCAGCCTGATGTAACCACATTCACTGTGACCCTTTGAAACCAACCCATCAGCCAATTGCTCACCCACTGCATTATGTGTTTATCCAGCTGTATACTGGATATTTTGTTTAGAAGTACACTTTAAGAGACAGTATCAAGGGCCTTGCTGAAGTCCAGAAAGATTACATCAACTGGTTTTCCTTGGTCAACTAGGTGGGTAGCCCTGTCATAGAAGGATATTAAGTTTGTCAGGTGGAACCTTCCCTTTATAAACCTGTGTTGGCTGGGATCAATGACTGTGTTATCTTTCAGGTGTTTTTCATTAGCTCTGAGAATAATCTTCTCCATAATCTTACCAGACACTGAAGTGAGACTGACAGGCCTGTACTTACTGGGATCATCCATCTCTGCTACCCTTCTTGAAGACTGGGACAATATCTGCCAGCTTCCAGTCAGCTGATACCTCTCCAGATTCCAAAGAGTGTTGAAAAATCATTGAGAGAGGTCTCACTATGACATCATCCAACTCTTTAGATAACGCTGGATGAATCCTATTGGGCCCCATCAACTTGTTGGGGTCCAGCTGGAACAGCAGATCCTGCACGAGTTCAGGATTGATTGGAAGTTTATCATTTGCAGTCTTGGTCCTCTGTCCATGGGCTCGGGGGGGCTAAGCCCATCATCACTATTGAAGACAGAAGTAAAAAAAAGCGTTAAATGTCTCTGTCTTGTCTATATCTCTGCTTATGAAAAGTCCATGCTTATCAAGTAATGGACTAATGTTATTTCTGGCCTGCTTTTTGTTATTAACCTATTTGGAAAATTCCTTTTTATTATCCTTTACAGTGTTTGCCAGCTTCAGCTCTAATTGAGCCTTGCCTGCACAAATTTCCATTTTGCACTGGCAAACAGCATCCCTGTAGGCCTCCCATGTCACCTGTCCTTGTTTCCAGTGTTCACAAACTATCCTTTTCTGCCTCAGTTTTAGTAGAAGATCCCTACTTAGCCAGGCTGACCTTGTGACTTGCCTGTTTGACTTCTGGCTTTTTGAAATTGCCTGATCCTGTGCTCTTAGGAGGTGACACTTAAAAAGTCACTAGTACTGCTTGACCCCAGCACCTTCAAAAACTTTTTTGCGGGGGACCTTACTAAGCAGTTCTCTGAGCAACCTGAAGTCTGCTTTCCTCTTATCCAGAATTGAAGTCTTGTCTACAGTGTCCCTCCTGTTTCCATAGATGTTAAACTTGACTGCTTCATAGTCACTGTGACCAAGGCAGCCTTCAGTTGCCGCTTCATTGACAAGATCTTGTCTGTTAACTAACAAAAAGTCAAGGAGGGCACCTTTCTTAGTCAGTTTCCTCAGCACCTGTGCCATGAAGTTATCATCCAGAAAGTTTAGGAATCATCTGCACCTGTTTGTTTCAGCTGTCTGGTACTCCCAGTTGGTATATGGCAAACTGAATTCCCCTATAAGGACAAAGGCAGATGACTTAGAGGCATCCCTTAGTTCCTTAAATAAAAACTCACCAGTGGCATCATCCTGGCTGTGTGCCCTGTAGCAGACTGCCATGATGACTTCCATTTTAATTGTCTGGCCCTTGATCCTTGCCCAGAGGCTCTCAACTGTGCCGTCGCCAACTGCAAGCTCCATGCATCCCAGTCCTTCTGCTATATACAGTGCTACCCCCCACCTCATCTGCCCTGTCTGTCTCTCCTGTAACCATCCATCATGGCACATCAGTTGCAAGACTTGTCCCACCAGGTTTTGCTAATGCCAATAATGTCATATCTTTGGGGCAGGGACAAGGCTTCCAGCTCCTCCTAATTATTCCTCATGCTGCACGTATTTGTATAAAATCACTTCAGGTTCATTGTGCCCATCCCCTCGTCGAGCAATCTGAACCTCACAAGGTTACAACTCCTCAGGCTTCGGCATGCCTTCCCATTGCTCACCCCAGACTAGCCTGTGATTGCCCCCCTCCTCCCTCAATCTAGGTTAGCCCCTACTTCTAGCTGTAGTTTCTAACACACCAACTTCCTTTGCATTTTGGCTGTCACTTGGAGTGCTATCCCGGACTTTCACTGAGGGAGCCTCACTAATACACCATCCCTCTGACAGTGGAGTGCCATTCCCAAGCTTTATTCCATTAAGCCTGTTATTGTTCCCATCCCCCTTCTAGTTTCAAGCCCTGTTGATTAGCCCTACCAACTTGCTGGTAAGTGTTATTTTGCCCCTCAAGGACAAGTATTCCCCATCATTTGCCAGCAGGTCTGATGTGTAGGCCATTCCATTGTCCAAAAACCCAAAGTTTTGTTCTTCACACTAGATTTGGAGCCAGGTATTTATTTCCTTCCTTCCTCATTCCCTGTGAGAGTGACAGAAAAGAGCACTACCTGTGCACCTGAACCCTTCAAGCATTCTTCCCAGGGTCCTAAAGTCCCTTTTAATAACCCTAAGTTTTTTTGGTTTTCATTATTGTCTACTTAAAAGATTAGTAATGGATAATAATCCATGGGCTTAACTCGAGTTGGAAGTTTCATTACCTCAAGCTACACACTACGGTTTGGTATCATCCCCAGTGTTATAACTGCAGCACAGAATGGGAGGTACTACATAGAGCTCCTTTAGCCTGGTAAAATTTACCTCTATGATAGGTAATACTTGTCTGAAGGGCAAGAATATTATTTATAATGAAGTTCTTGATTGAATTCCATTTGAATTATGTATATCTGGACCAAAAACTTAAATACCAGAGGAACACTGAAGTTGAAATAGATTTTAAAAGATTTAGTGTTAATAAGTGCATGGAGGGAAATCTATTGAACTGTTCAGTTGTTAGATATTTTTCTCTCTAACAAACAGGAATTTTACCTTCAAATTCACCAACTGCTCCAGAGATGCCAGGATAATTGATTTCAGAAGGGCTGGTAAGCCCTCAGTCTCTTTCCATGGCAGTGTTGCAGATGGTAAAGCAAATAAAAAAATAAGTAGTGGAACCTTACAAAATTGCTGAGAAAATAAGTGGAGAGAGTTTTGGTTTTTTGTATTATACAAATAAGTTTTTTACTTATCTTGTTAGTCATAAGTGATAATTACCAGCTGCGTACAACATAAGTTGTGAAAAAGTAATGAGTAGTGAATGTTTCAAAAAGAAAACATATAACAGTACATTCACGTAGTATAAATAAATTTCAAAGCAAAATGAAGCTTTTGGTGCATACCCACCTCTCCCTGCCACTTCCTGGGAATGCAAGAAGTTGAAAAGAGGAGTTTCTTGTGTCATTTCCATACTCAACAGTTTTATGGGACTGGTCTTTAATAAGTATATAAGAAAAATTGCAGGAAAAAATGGGCAGTATAATTGCCCAGAGAGGAAATAAAAGTCTTTTATGTTCTCAGGTGGCTTCACTTAGGCACGGACAAGATGTATCCACAAGATGTATCCATACCACCAAAGGACAGGGAGGCTATTTGAAAGATAATCCACTTCATTGCTGACTCTGTAACCTTCATTCTATGCCAGGTTTGCCACTTTGACAAAACATTCCTCCTAATGAAATAAATGCCTCAGTTAAGACCTACACAGCCTTATGTCTGTCTCTTACTTCCATTCTCCGTGATCATAAAATGAGCTTGAAGAAAGTGCTATGAATTAAAAATGCCAAGACTGTGGCATGCTATAAAAATTTTGAATAGTTATCTAAATCATTCCTATTTTTACATATTCTCAACATTTTTCAATATTTTCTTCTGGGTTTTTTTCTTCTTAACTTTACTGAAAGATAAAATCATAAACCACTTTTTTCCCTCAGTTCTATATATTACTGTGTTAATATACGCAAGCACTCCTTGCAGTTCCATAGTTAGGAATGATCTAATTTTTGCATGCAAAACAAACATCAAATGACATTATTTTGTAACAAAGCTATATTTTCCAGCTTTTTTTTCTGAAAATTTCAAAGTAAGATTTCATGGATGAATTTTAAAAACTGATCGTAAGTTATGTGGGCTTGACGTATATTGCTTCTTTGTCTTCAGTTATCTTCAGAATGAAATAATTTTAAGGGTTTTCTATGTCCCTTCCTTAAAACTTGTAGGAATCTTTGATATAGGCAGTATGTCATACATGACAAAAAGATTTTTCCTCTCATAGTCTCATTCCTGAAGCTGGTTCTTCCGCACAGGCTGATGAACACTATTCTACTGAAAACAAATCCATATAGTGCTGTCTTCTTTCAAAGCTCGCCAACTTTTAGGTGATTATTCTGAGATGGTTATCTGCCCCCTATTGTTTTCAATTTGTTCCTAAATAAAACGTCTGCTGGCTTTTCTCTCTGGAAACAATCAGAATTTTTAAATAGCACAGCACCTTAACTGAATCTCACTAAGAATAATAGGAGATGGTAGCCACTTTGAAAGAAAGTGATGAATGAACTACTTTGAAGATTTTACTTCTTGCAAAAGAATTGTAAAAACAGGTAAGTTTTTTCAAAAGTTTGTTTGAAAAAAAACCCAACTCCTTTTTCTTTTCCTAAAGTTGGGTTGAATAGCCTCTCTCTGATAGGTTTATTTAATTTGTTTTCATTTACAACCAAGAGCTGAGATCTCGCAATGTTTGTCACAAGCCAGTTCATATATGTAACTATCCTTATACTAAGAAAACCTTTCTTAATATCTAACATCTAAATCTTCCTCTTTATAAACTAAGAGCAATATTTCTTACCCTATCAAATGGCGTAAAGAACACTGTTGTCTTTATAAAATCTTTTTGTTTAGTACTTAAGAGCTTTATATCTGAATTATTTTCTAACCTGAAAAATCAGTTCTTTCAACCTTTCGGACAGTCATTACCATCCTCAAGACTGACCACAGTTTGTCTCTACTTGAAAGTATTGTTCCCAAAACTGGTCAAAATATTCTGAGACCTTATAAATGTCAAATACAGCAGAGGAGTGATTTGTATGGATCAAATTCACTGCACACAGTGATGGAGCCTCTCTTAATATGTTACACAAGGAGTTTGTCTTTCCAGAATTAATCCCCATTTCCAGCTTCTTATTTCCTATCTTGCACCCATACATCTGCTTTCACTTTTCTAAGAGCACAACTGTGTTCTTGTCTAACTCAATTCCATCTTCTTAATCTTACAGTAGTTCTCTGGTCTAACAAGACTACTTGAAATTCCAGTCCTCTTTGTAGTAGTGTGTCAGCAGTCCCAGCTTGGTTGTCTGCAGTTCATGTGAGCTTATGTTTTATTTCATCATTCAAGCTAATGATGAAAGCACTGACCAGAACAGGATTCAGAACAGTTTTTCTAGTCAGACAATGAACCAGTTAGTGTTAACTAATCTCTAAGTGTGACTTTTAACTTGTTTTCTACCGATGTGGTGATTTCATCAAATGATTTGCTTGCAGACACATCAAAATATACTACATCTATTGCCTTCTGTCTTATCTACTAGGTCAGTCGCCCTGCCAGCAAAGGAAATTTGACTGGCTTGACATGATTTGTTTTTGACCAATCCATGTTTGCTATTTCTCATTGTCATTTTACCCTCTAGGTTTTTATAAATTGATTGTTTAGTAATATGTTCTGGTATCTTTTTGAGTATCCAAGTTAGGCTGTCTAGTACTATTCATTTTATTCTTTTAAATTACCATAATCAAACATTGAAATATTGTCAGTTTGCTAGTATAAATTATTTTTAACTATCTGACTTTGCTATTTTAAATTGATGGAGAATAGCATATCTTATGGACATAGTTTTTACAGGAAATTGTTTTCTACATCAACACTTTCCTAGATATATATCAGACAGAGACTGAAAGAGAAAGAAGGGGATTGGCCCAGAGCTTACTGGAAGCACTGGAAATCCTCCCAGCTGGGCTTCAGACTTTGGATAAGGCTCTTAGTATGTGTCTAGCACTTGCATCAGTCTGGCACCTGCATTAGTTTGACAGACAGATCAATTTTTGAGCCTGGCAATGCAAACTGAAATGTCTTTAAAAAGGCTGCGCTGCTGTACAAAATGGGAAGCAACGACACACTGACCATAATTTCATTGATAAATGTAGCACTGCATACTTTGTGGGAGTCACCACTGTGCTAGTGTTTTCTGTGTCAGTAACTCGAGTTTTAATAAGAAGAATAGAGCTGCAGTGTCTTTATTACAGTGGGGAAAGGAAAAGGGAAGAATTTAAGGAATTCACTGCTCTAATAAAACCTGAAGTCAGTCATAACATCTGGAGACAATACAAGCCATCCAAGAGACACGTTTCATTTTAAAAGAACAAAACAAAGCAAAACAAAAAGCCCCACTAAATATAAAACAGGAAAAACCCAAGCAACATCAAATTTGGTTTGAGTTTTATTTATGAAATTGTAAGGTCGCCATCTGGTGGTTTTTCTAACATCAAAAATGTGAGGTTGATTTTGAACAGCTGTTGATTTGTGATTGTGAAGTTTGAATTTAAGCCAGAAAAAAAAGAACACAAGTTCAAATGCCATCATGCCCAGTTTTTTTCCAAAATATTTGCTAAATGGAATATAGGATGACCAAAAAGATCAACATCTGAGTAAAGACTGTTCTAACAAAATGGAGGGAAAGGAGGTTACTATAATGACCTTACCCAGCATGTTCTATGGATGTAAGTGGAGAAATGTGTTTCAGTACTTACATAGAAGTTCATATTTAGGAAAATAAATTTAATCAATAAAAACGCTGGTGAAAAATATATTTTCAGTTCCAAAATCTTAACCAACTTCAATATTTGAAAAATTAAGCCAGCTAGTTGTCTGGGATACTCCTATTGTGAGTGAAGAAACAAAGAACCTTTAAATAGCAATTCATCTTCATCTAATAAAGACTTGCAAGTTAGAGACGATGAAAAACCCTCTGGAAGGACTCATCTCTCTTTTTAGTTGAATAGTGCTCAAACTTTAGACAAATAAAGTTAAGAAAGATAAAATCCAGCCTAAGGTCAAATGTTGATCATTCTCTGCCACCCAGAAATCTTCCCTTCTGTCTCTTATGCAACAAACAAACTCACTGATTGTGGGTTGCTGAGGCCAGATGGATTCTAACAGGGTAGGAGTTGAACTTGGCCTGTTATCCAACCACATTTAATAGGCACATATCCAAGCAGTATATCAAGGCATTACAAGATGTAACTATGATGTCACTAATTATGAGCTTTTTATTTAACAAAAGTCATTGCTTCTGATTTCTGTTTGGTTTTCCATTAGGAGAGAAGAATAAGTGAGTCAGCTTAATGCAAAACAAGCAACTTCTCAGTTGCTGCAAGGTAACTGCACCTTGGCTGAAAAATGCAGGACACCTTTGTTTCAATCTGTTATATTCCATAATTTTTCCCTACACACATATGCATATAATTACATAATCTGTTTTTAGAGGACATTTTTAATTGGCAGAGTAATACTTCAAAAATGTGCCGCAATAGTGTCTCAGCCACTCCAGGCAATAGCAAGCTTGAGACTTGAAACATCATTTTCCACTAAAAAAATTGATGTAATCTTTACTTGACACATTGGCTAACTACTGGAACACCTCCTTGGAAGGTTCTATGGGAATGCTGCAAGTTTGACAAGATTTTCCTTTTCTAGTGCATAAAATCAAAATAATGTTTAACTGTAAAGGTTACCGTGATGTATTACTTTGTAGTATGATTGAAGAAGAAGATTTTTCTGGTTAACGGTTAAGGAACCATAGCTCACAAAATATAACATTCTAAATATTTTGTTAATGGTATCAGTACCTCATTGTTACCTCAAACTCTTGGTATAAACATGCACCATTGTATACCAACACATGAAAACAACCAACACAGCTGTCAACCTGGCTTATATGCTAGTTTTTCTTGGGCATAAAATTGGATTTTATACCATACTGTAAGAAATTAATATTTTATGAATTGTACTTCAGTGCCAGTTGCAGTTCCAAGGCATTGATGATGGGCAGTGTCTCCCATTTGTGAGACTATCCTCAGTGGGCACTGAGTTCAAGCAATGCATGTCATGTAATCAGGTTATGGAGACTTGGTCAATGAGCTTGTCACAGAGACCCAAAAAACTTTATTTTGTTGTTACTGTCGCTAATAAAATTATCTAAGCATAATCAAGCTAAACATGGAATTTGCTTGATGGTCTAAAATTTGAAACAGTGAAGAAGAGATTTAGCTAAGTATTCTATTTACATAAGTTCAGGATCACTTTTGACAATGAGCAATGATATTTCAGATTTAAGCCAATACAACTTTGGACACACATCAAATATTAGACGACTCTAGAATTAGACACTTCCTTGACACTACTGAACCTTATGTTGTGAAATACATGCATTGGTAAAAGTACTAAAATTAATTAGGAAAAAAGGACTTCACCTGAAAAGAAGGAAAGAAAAGATATTCACTTTTAAGGTGGACATATCATATCCACCTTGTTTATTTTAACATCAAACCTTCACTGTTGCCTCAGACCTTGGATTTCTTGCATTGAGCAAATGGTGGTCATTAAAAAATGCATAGCACAAAGGAAGTAAATGATCATTCTCAAATCAAAAGACAAAGAAATCTGAGGTCCTTTGATAGCAAGTGATTCAAATCATATATGTTTTTGATCCACTAGCTCAATCCAGGATCATCAAACAATATTAGAAAGAGAAAGATCCACCATTTTATGACATATTGATCATGTTTCTTCTCCCCTGAAATGTACTTATTCAGATAATTTGCATCTTTATTATAGTAATCAAACCTAGGTAAAATTCAGAAAGAAATTAATGAACGCAAAATTATTTTTTAAATCTTAAAATAAATTATGAGAATAGGTAAATTCTGAGGGTAAATAATCTCATATTCAGTGACATATTTAGAGCAGTTAATTGCCGTTTAGAGAATGAAGACATTTCAGATGGAATGAAGCTCAGAAATTAATTTGGTGTTTAGGCTAAGACTATCCAATTTTAGTTGTAACTAACTCAATAAAAGGGTTTGTTAATGACATGTTTGCAATAAATTTTTATTGTCTAAAAGCTTTAAGATCATTGTGCCATACCGATATCAAGTATGGCACCAAAATTGTGAAGCAGGAAAAGAAAATAAAGCCTCTATGCTTCTTCAGAAAAATAAACATCTTGCTAATTTACTTACTAGAAATGTATAAACAGGACAATCACTACTTCAGCCAATTCAATTGTTAGACTTTATATTTGAACAATATTTTCCTTGTTTTTTTATGCACTTCAATTCACTTGCTGAAATTCTGTGCTTTAGACAGACTGTTACTGCTTGCATTTCAAAGTTAGCAAAATATTACCTTTATAGATTATAAAACCTTTTCTTTCAGAAAGATATTTTGTTTAATATTTCCTCTTAGAAAAGAAGTTAACCAAACAGAGCAGAGATAAAAAAAAAATAAACAGAGAATTAAATAAAACATTTCATCTCATGCTGGTCAGCATCCTTCTCTTTTTTTTTTATTTGTTTGTATGACCAAAAGAAATAATAAAATATTAAACACTAAAAGAAATATTTAAATATTAAAAATGTTTTTCAACCTAACCTGAGCAGAACTTTTTCCATATTTTCCATTAAACCAGAAGTTCTTCTAGTTGAGGCTTTTGGAACATCTGTCAATGTTTGTACCATGTGAAAATTATGCTTGTGTCAACACACAGAATAAAATTATACAAGAAGATTTGTATATATGTTATTTAATTAATCTATAGAAACAGAATGTAGGATTTAAAGACTCCTCTCACAACAGTGGACCAAGACATAAAAAGAGATTATACTGTAATTTGAAATACTCCCAGAGAGATTTATTCAAAATCTCTGTAGGTAATATCACAGAGGAATCCTTTTTCAGCTTATTTCCTTTTGAGAACATTTCAAGTCTTCCATAAAAAGATGAAGGCAATGGTTATTATGTGAATCAACTTATAAGTTAAAGACATTATGTCATTAAATAACAGAGGAAAAGTATTTTCTCTGGACTGTTTCTTTTATTTTCCTGTGGCAGTCAGCTTCAATATTTTTAAACATTTCATGTCTCTTCTCTCAGTATTATTAGGAACTAAAAACGATTAGTGGTGTTCTTCTGTAAAGAGGATATCGTCTTATCCAACATCTTATTGAAAATTTGTGGCAGGAGAACTTAGCATCCAACTTTACTTCCAAAATCTCTTACCTAAAACTTATTTTGGAATAATGACTTAAATATTGTGAGATTTCAGGAAACCTAATTCTCTTTTATTCTGTTGCTCATAAATTCTGTTACCAGAAAATCATGCCAGAGGTCTGAAGTTACTCTGAAATGCTGCTTATAATGGGAGATGTGTTTTCATCAGTACAGAAGAATTATTAATTTTCCATCACAAAAATATTGCATTTTATGTTGATAGAAAAAAAAATTCACGTCACTGACAGGTTCCAAGTAACATAATATGTTTTAGGTACATTGTTTTGGTACATTAAAACATCTATATATAAATAGTCATATATAAATATGAATAGTACATGTGAATTGTCACATTCTTTGAGATCACATTTTTAAGCATCAGTACCTATTTTTATTCTGTGATATGCTAGTTTACCCATGCATTTAAATATTATTTTATATATTATATATTCTACAGTATTGTTATGTCTCTCAGAAATATGTTTATAATGTCCATTTTAAAATGTATATTTTTCATAGTCTTTTCTCATAGCATTAGCTTATTGTTTATGTTGGATTGTACCACTCATTTTGTACCTCTGCTGGTTTTGAAAAAGAGAACAAATTTGAATTACACACATACATATCATACTTCCTTCTACTGTAAATCTCTATCAGAGCAAACCAGCATTGTTTACATAGGAATAAAGTGCAATATAGTAAAAGATTATGGAAATGAATTGTGTACAAATAAACCACAAATAATCTAAGTGCTATCTAAAAGTATAATGAACTGTTGATTAATAATGTATTAGAAGTTAACGCTGAAATCAAATTAGTAATCTCAGGAAGTTTGTATGCAGGGATTTTTTTCCATATCACTGATGGTACGGTAATAGTTTTGAAAGCAAGTGTGTTTCTATGATGAGTTCATTTAGTATTCAGTATAATAGCACTGATAATAATGAGCTCATTTGGCTTCCATTATATAAGCATTAGATAATGGATACCTATATTAAAGCGTTCCTGTTATGGCGGTGCTTTTTTTTCTCTATTTGGTACACAGTGCTAAATCTTTAAAGTAAAGCTTTTATGCAAATTGTTGATGTTTTTATCTTTGAATCGTGACTAATTTTATCGATTCTGGAATCTCATTATTGTCAAAGCTGCTTTTGATATGAGACTCCGTAATTTGACTTCTTTTATTATCATTAGTTGTATCCCAGCGTTTTGCTTTCATCTTTTCTCCCTTTGTCAGCTCTTTACATACTGCCACTTGTAGGATCATCAAACTAAAATGTACAGACACACTTCTGGCAATGCTTTTCTAATCTTAACAGTGTTAAGGTGTCATAACCCAGTACACTGGCTTGTTTGCCAGTGAATGACCTGTTTGCTTGCTGGGTACTAGAATCCCCTCTGACAATTCTTGATGCTGTACTTCTCTTTTTTTAGTGGGAAGATATTTATGTTACAGATTAAGAGATTTAAGAGTGGCAAAGCACGGACTGGAGCTTTATTTTATTTAAAGCTTATCATACTTCACAATCCTTTCAAGTAGATAATGTTGAACAGTTTATTCACAGCCATTTAAATACAAAGCCATCCTAAGACTCCAAAATGCAGAATGTTATCAGACCACTTTTTTTTTTTCTGTTGTCCACAAGTGTTACAGAAAAAAATAGCAGTTATAGTTCTATTTGGCTCTGATTCCTGTAAGCATTCTGAATTATTTTTTGCATCTACACTGCTTGGTAGGTATTTGTTCCTATGGTAGGCCAAAGCAGTGACTGCTTTCTCACCTGTGCCCACCCACCTTACCTTAGTCCTAGGGCAGCACATCCATACTTTTTTCAATAGATAAAACTCAGTCAGGTCATGCTGTTGTTCTGTCTTATGTGCAACATTAAGATCTTCTAGGAAAGACCTGACTTCCCTGGCTGTGTCAGCCCCATGAAACTACAGTGAAACATGATTGATAGCCGCAAGCCAAGTGGGTCCATCTTGTCCACAATGCACCTAGCCACACCAGTTTTGAGTTGGTGTCCAGTTTGTCCTTGCTGCACTTAAACCATGCTCAAACCATTTTGCAAACATGCAATCAGGACTGTACAAGTTTAGGTTTTATGTCAGGTTTCAGTCTGAGGTTACTTAGAATCACAGAATACTTTGGGTTGGAAGGCACCTTAAAGATCATATGGTTCCAACCTCCCTGTCATGGGCAGGGACACCTTCTAATTGATCAGGCTGCTCAAGGCCTCACTCAACCTGAACTTGAACACTTTCACAGATTGAGCACCCAAAAAATTCCCTGGGCAACCTATTCCTGTTTCGCACCATCCTCATTGCAAAGAATTTCTTCCTAATCTCTAATTTACATCTTCCCCCTTCCAATGCAAAGTTTTTCCCCCCTCATCCTATCACTACAAACCCTTGTAAAATGTCTCTCCCCAGCTTTCTTGCAGGCCTCCCTCAGGTACTGGAAGGCCCCTGTAAGATCTCCCAGGAGCCATCTCATCTCCAGGCTGAACAAGCCCAACTCTCTCAGCCTGTCCTCATTGCAGAGGGGCTCCAGCCCTTTGATCATCTTCATAGCCTTCCTCTGGACCCAATCCAGCAGTTCCGTATCCTTCCTATGTTGGGGATTCCAGAACTGGACATGGTGCTCCAGGTGAGGTCTCACAAGAGTGGAGTAGAAGAAGAATCACTTCCCTTGACCTGCTGGCCATGCTTCTTTTGATGTCGCCCAGGACACAATTGGTCTTCTGGGCTGCAAGCACATGTTGCTGGCTCATGTTGAGGTTCTCATCAACCACAACTCCCAAGTCTTTCTCCACAGGGCTGCTTTCAATCATGTCATCCTTCAACCTGTATTGAAACTTGTCCATTTGTCTACCTTGTTCAAGTCCCTCTGGATGACATCCAGTCTTTCTGGTGTGACAACTGGACCACTCATCATGGTGTCATCTGCAAACTTGCTGAGAATGTATTCAATCTCACTGTCTATATCATCAGTGAAAATTAATATTAAATGACACTGGTCCCAGTATGGACCCTTGAGGGAAACCACTTGACATGGATCTCCTCTTGGACATTAAGTCATTGAACACTACTCTCTGGATCTGACTATCCAATCAGTTCCTTGTCCACTGAACAGTCCAGCAATCAAATCCATATCTCTCCAGTTAGAGAGAAAGATGTGGTGGGGGACCATGTCAAAGGCTTTACAGAAGCCCAGCTAGATGATACCCATTGCTTTTTCCATGTTCACTGATGTGATCATCATAGAAAGCCACTCTGCTGGTCAGGCAGGACTTGCCATTGATGAAGTCGTGTTGTCTGTTTCAAATCACCTCCTTGTCCTCCATGTGTTTTAGCATAGTTTCTAGGAGGATCTGTTCCTCTTATAAGATATGTCAGGGGAGGTTTTGGTTAGATGTTAGGAAGAGGTTCTTCACCAAGAGGGTGGTGGAGGACTGGAATAGATTCCTCAGGGAAGCAGTCATGGTGTCAAGCCTGATAATATTCAAGAAGCATTTGGACAATGCCCTCAGACACACGGTGTGAATGTTGGGATTGTCCTATGCAGAGACAGGAGTTGGACTCAATGGTCCTTGTGGCTGCCTTCCATCTCAGGTCATTCTATGATTCTGTGATATGATCTTCCCAGGCACAGAGGTGAGCCTGACAGGTTGGTGGTTCCCTGGGTCATCCTTTTCACCCTTTTTAAAAATAAGCACGTTACCCTTCTTGCAATCACCAGAGACTTCCCTTGACTGCCATGACTTTTAAAATGTCATGGAGAGTGGCTGGGAAAATACATAGGCCAATTCCCTCAGGACCTCATCAGGTCCCATAGGCTGATATAAGTTCAGGTTCCTCAGGTGGATACAAACCTGATCTTCCTTTACAGTGGCAGGGACTTTGTCCCCCTGGTCCCCATCTTGTTGTCTGTAACATTATATTTAAGACTGTCTCACTAAAATGGGGCTAGAGATATCGTCCAATAAGAAGAGGATTGAGAGGATAAAACACTGACAAATGTAAGATTATGCATTTACATCAGTATCAAATACATCTGGTAAATCCAATAATGAGTGCCTATTGATTTATAGTTTATGAGACTAAGGAAGAAACTTCTTAACCAAAAAAGTCTGAGGAATAATTATGGCAATCTGCTATTTTAGGTCAGCTATCAGGCTACATTTTCCAGCCACTTACCACTGGTTTTGTCTGGGTAGTTTTCTTTTTTTTTTTTTTTTTTTTTAAAAAAGGCAAAAAATAATTCTGTTAATAAGAGAGAGAATTGAGAATAAAATTATCTACATTTCTGGTAGATCCCTCGAGACGTCTTCTAGTTATGAGTATACTGTTTACTTTTCCACATTCTACAGAATTACTCAATTTAATAAAAATTTGAAATAGTAGTTAGTGTTTAAATATATTAACTCTAAAATTGAGACTTACATTTTATATTGTTTTAAAAATGAGTCCTCTATCTTTGAAACGCAAGAGGGATGGACATTTGAAGTACTTAGTCTAACTGTCTGTCCTGAAGCCAGACAAATTGATATTTCCTGACAGTTATGCAGCCAAACTGTTGTGAAGACGTTATGACTCTGGATCCTTTTATACTTATTTCTATACTTACTGTTTTCATAAATAGATGCGTATGTGTGTGTATGTGTGTTTAAATAATAATGACCAGGAAGATCCTGCCAACCTGGAATTTGCTTTGAAAAGTAAATTAATTTGATAAATATATCTTTATAGAGAGTTCCAGGATAATAGTATTTTTTTCGTTGACAAGTTAATATTGTGTCCTCCATTTTACTAAATAATCTTGGAATTTTTTCCTTAATTTAGTGTTAATACTGAATCCCAAAGTACCACATATTTTTCTTTTTTTTGTTTAACTGCAGAAGAACACTTTGAAGTTACATAGAAGCCCAAACTCAGCTCCAGAAATCATCAAACCAGCTTCCCCTTTATCTGTTGGTTTGACCATTTGTAGGGGCTTCAAAGGTGTTTGCACCCCACAGGGTGTTTTAAAATATTCTGACATTGTATGTTGACAAGGTTGTTAAATGTTGCCTTGAAACAACATTAAAATTTCTGATGCAATTGGGATCAAATAAAATTAAAGCTCTAATTCTGAAGTAGATTCATAAATATAAGTGATTTCAGAAATCCTTTGGTTCATCTTTTAGTATCCATCCTACTTGTTGATAAAGAATCAATAATTAAGTACTTCTGTCCTAGTATATGCACTATGGTTTAAAACTACTAGGCAATGTGGTACTTTACTTGTTTGGGTTAAAACATAACAATGACTTCTTAAATTAAATTTCGAATGTTTCAAATTCCTTTGATCAGAATTTTATGAAATTTATTCTGTTTTGTGTAGGGCAGGGTTGTTCCTTTAAAGCTTGTCCTATCTTCTTGTCTTCCCACAAAAAGTTCCTTTGCTTTATATGTGAAATACAGGAAAGTAAAGCAGCTTCTCCAACTGCTCTGCTACTACAGTGTTGGTTTTGATAGAACTCTCCAGTGGAATCCCGTACCAGATTTGCTATATTAGCTATAGTCGTCACAAAGTTCTGCTTTTTGGGAAGAGGAGGAAGAGATTTTGTTAATAAAGACATTATTAGAAACTGAAGAATGAAAATTGTTAGTGGGTTTAAAAAAAGATGCAGACAAGTATGTGTTTAGCACAAATAATTGTAATGAAGAGGAGAATGGAACAGAAAGAAGTGTAGAAAGAGTAAAACAAAAATGAGAATAGGCGAAACAATTAGAGAGTAATAAGGAAGGAAAATTTACAGAAGAAAAACAAGTAGAAATTATAGTATAGAAGGAAGAATCACAATGGGAAAATGAAGATTGAAATAGAATAAGTGGAAAGGAAAAAAATTCAAGAGAAACGAGGAATCTAAAAAGAAAGAAAAACATAAGACAAATATTTTGAGGAGAATGAGAAATCAGACTATTTTCAAACAAAGAGTAAATATTGGAAAAATATCGTGTGAAAGCATGGAATGAGAATAAAATTTTAAAAAATTAGAGAGAAGATTAATGAAATGAAAAGAAGAAGAGGGAAAAGGAAAATATATAGGAAACTCAATGTCATTGTGTAAGTGTAAGATCCTGCACAACTCATTTTGTATGTCCAAAAATTATCAAACTGTGATTCCTTGTTTGGCATATAGGAAACAGAAAATTACTTTGAGGACGTCCTAAGCTACTCTTCTTTTGCATATGTATGTCATATAAACTGGTAACTTGATACATCAGTAAAATTTTACGAGCTATTACCATGATTTTTTGAAACTCAGACGGAAACAAGAAATCATTATTTTATATCCCACAACTCTGGAAATTCCAGATCAGCCTCCATCTACTGATAACTTCGTGTTAATTCATGCTGTGTTTGTTATTTTGTTAATGCCAAGAAAGTAATCTGGACAGAAAAATGCCCGTCTCATTTTTTCAGAGTAAATATCTGCAACAATTGCTTTTCTTCCTCAATATCTTGTAAGTGGCATAAAATCCAGATTGCTGAATCACTTCCCATTCCTAAACAGACAAATGAAAATAGCTATGGTTACACGATCCTGCTAGGAGTACAGAAAAGTTGGCATATGATGTTAAAGTTATTTGATTAAACCTTAATTATGTCTTTTCCTTCCTTTGTAAGTAGCCAGTTCATTATCATCTCATGAGTACTTTCGTATTTTTCATTGTCTACTTTTCTTTCTTCACCTTCAGTTAGAGACTCAATGGAGTGATGTGTACAGGGCATATGCAGTCATTGAACTTAACCATGGTCTGAAGGCTAATGAATGACTCTTGCAACATTTGGCACAATAGTAGCCCAGTCCTACAACTCCAGTACAATCTTCTGATCTGGCATCTGTGTCAGCCAAACTATTTAGAGTTTATCTCTGACACATCATTGAGCCCTGAAGACATTGCACCAACACGTTTTTTTAATTCCGTAAATTAGAGGAGCATGCTCTTTGATGACAACTGTATCGTTCCTCTGTAAAGACAGATTGTAAATATAAAGGGTAATCCAGTATGTTTGCATACAAACCATATGACCACAGTTTTGATAGTTACATCACCAACATGGAACATTCTGCTCTTCCGTCAGAAATATGCCCGTTACATGATATATTCCAGTATGTGGCCATACTTGCCGTTCATGTTATAGAAGAATACTCAGGGCTGCAATTTTCTAGTATCTCTATGAGAAGTCAAGGCCTCAAACCAAAAATGACTCATTTACATAGGTAGAGGGTGCAAAATCATATATGCATGAGTACACACTTTCCTATAGGTATTTTGTAGTTCTTTGTGTGTTGGATTTTTTTAAGGGACTATTTTGAGAAATCCTTTCTAATCTTGAATCTTAACAAGAACAGTTGCAAATGAGAAGGTATGTCAAAGGGATATCTAGGGATTAGGTTGTGGATGTATTAATCTTGCAATTTGTATCTAATATATGGACAGGGATTACTAGATTGGAGACTTTAGAAAATAGACCAGTATTACAACAAAATGAAACTTCCAACAATGAATAACAAACTGAAAGCCTAGTACCGGTGAGATCTGGCTTATTTAGGAGCTTAAAAGTACATTGATTTAGGACATAGTTCTAAGAAATAGAAACTTGGTCTGTCACAGAAGAGTTAATAACTTACAATGCTTTTATATTAGATACAGAAGATGATAACTTTCCATGCATGCAGCTACAGCAACAGCTTTGAAGTCACAGCACAGCATCAGGGTTTCCTAGGATCAAACAGCATAGCAAATCATGCAGTGGTGGTGGGAGTTCAAGTTATCACAGTGGTGGCTCAAGTAATAATGACACTAGTGACAGCTGTACCAAGAAGCTGTTCAGAAATGATGGCAGGATATAGAGCCAAGGTACTTCCAACTGCTTTAAGTAGTTTGCAGAGCCTCTGGAACAGACAACCTTGTGTCCCATCACATCTGTCAATGCTAGCTGCAAAGCAGTATTTTTTATGTGTAGAGTATTTTTTACGTGTACAGTTTAGTGCTGCAGTTTGTGCTAGGGTAATCTATTAAATGCAAATCTATTTGCAAATGGAAAGTTTCTAACCTACCAAATCATTGTTCTTCTTCATGTAAACATGAATGTGGAGAGAAAGGTTCTTAAACATGAGCTACTTCTCACCAAAGCATGTTTCCTGTAAAAAAAATGTGAACTTATCATTCCTTCAAAGCATATCGAACAAATTGTTTCCCTGCTGCTTGCTGGAATGTATAATGACTAAAAGCAGAGTGTAAATGAATTCACTAACAGATGATGTCAGTTTTGTCCAGCCTTTGGTAGGTACGTAGATATGGATCAGTGGAAGGAATATCCTACCTTTCCTACCTCCTCTCTCTCTCTGGATGGTATGGAAATTCACAATAACATTTTAATCTAATGGGTTTTGGTTTGTCTTTTTATCCTCATCATCTTTTGCCATCTGAAGTGTGTAGTACAGAATTTCTTTAAGACCATACAGATTTTGTGGTTGACATGTCAGTAGATCAGACAAAGTTATGCTATATGTATGATAAATGAGTGCTTCTCAACTGCTTCTCTCTTTAGAGCAATAAGTGCTATGGAACAAGGTTCTTTAAATTGTGAGGGGAGTTAAAGCTTGGTACAGTGGACAGCGTATTAAATTCATGTACCCTACAATCACAATCCAATTTCCTAAGGGGAATCAAAATCATTTCATAGAATCATAGAATCACAGAATGGTTTGGATTGGAAGAGACCATGAAGGTCATCTTGTCCAACCCTCCCTGCAGTAAGCATGGGTATCTTCAACATCATTAGGTTGCTCAGAGCCCCATCCAACCAGACCTTGAATGTTTCCAGGGATAGGATAACCACAATCTCTCTGGGTAACCTGTTCCAGTGCTTTACCACCCTCAACGAAAAAGATTTCTTCCTAATATCTAGTCTAAACTTCTCTTTTAGTTTAAAACCATTACCTCTTGTACTATTCCTCCAGACCCCACTGAAAAGTTTTTCCCTATCATTCTTATAAGTCCCCTTTAAGTACTGGAAGGCCATAATCATAATCTGGAGTCTTCTCTCCTCAAACCTGAACCACAACTCTCTCAGCCTCTTTTCATAGGGAAGGTGTTCCGTGCCTTTGATCATTTTTGTAGCCCTCCTCTGGACCCGCTCCAACAGGTCCATGTCTTTCCTGTGCTGAGGACTCCAGAGCTGGATACAGTATTCCACACCAGCAGAATTTACCTCTGTTTGACAGCAACTAGTTTACATGCAGTAATAGAAAAAATTATTTTGGATAGGTGGGGATATGATGATAAACTGGTCTTATAATTTCAATTAGCAATCAGTTCAAGCATTCTCCACCACTATGCACTAGTTCATGTGACAAGATTAAGAGGACTGGACAATATACATCAGTGATCTCACTGAAGAGAATGTTGCAAGTCTAGCTTTGTGTTTTGTTTAGACACAAACTAGCTTTGCATTTCGTGCTTTTCTGCACCTCTTTTTCCTTTTTTTGCAAAATCTGTTAGCCCTTTTTTCAAGTCCTTTGGTGCTATGTTAGCTTTAGTGAGCTATCAAAAGCTACATATATCTGCTACAGCAAATGCCTAGAGCTATACTGTGAAATCAAAGAAAACAAACTCTGTTGACATGATTGGTAGCATGTATCCTGTACATCATAGTAGGTTTTAAAAGTTGTCTTTGTAAAGCTCAAAAAGAAATTTCTTTTATTCAGTAGTTATCTAAAAGTTCTTATATTAAAAAAAGTAGTGTCTGAAATTAGGTAAAAACGAATATGACATTCAAAACAGATTCTCAGACAGTATAACATGTCATAAATTCCTAGTGTAATTATGGCAGTTTATATTAGCTGAGACTCTGTTGCCCAATGATTATACCAAAGTACCTAATATTAAGATCAAAATAATGTGTTTGCTTCTGCTACTGAAGGAAGTAATCAGATTTCCTTACTTGTGTATGAGTTTGATGCTGCCAAACGGCTGTAAATTCTCTTATTGTGGGTTAGCTGAGTGAACAGTGAGCTGGGTCGAGAACTGGCTGGATGGCAGAGCTCAGACTTTGCCATTGGTGACGCGTAGTCTAGTTGGAAGCCAGTGGTGTTCCCAGGGCCTGGTACTCCACTCAGTCTTGTTCAACATATTCATCAATGACTTGGATGAGGGGACAGTGTTCCTTCAGCAAATTTGTTTGCTGATGATACAAAACTGAGAGGAGTGACTGACCTATCGGAAGGCTGCTGTCATTCAGCAAGACCGAGACAGACAGAGAAGAACCTCATGAAGTTCAACAGAGGCAAATGTAGGGTTCTGCACTTCGTGAGGAAAAATTCCCTGCACCACTATAGGTTAAGGGTTGATTGGCTGGAAAGCAGCTCTGCAGAGAATGACCTGAGAGTCTTGGTAGATGATGAGCTAGCAATGTTTCCTCACAGCCAAGAAGGCCGGCGGTATCTTGGGGTATATCAAGAAGAATATGGCAAGCTGGTCAAGGGAGGTTATCCTCCCCATTGACACAGCTTTAGTGAGGACAAATCTGGAGTATTGTGTACAGTTCTAGGCTCCCCAGCCCAAGAAAGACAAGGAACTACTGGAGAGAGTTCAGATGACCGCAAAGATGATCAGGAGACTGGAGCACCTCTCTTAGGAGGACAAGCTTGGTCTGTTTACCCTGAAAAAGAGAAGACTGAGAAGGGACTTTATCAATGCTCATAAATATCTATGCAGCAGGTGTCAAGAGGAAGGGGTCAGACTCTTCTCAATGGAGTCCAGTGACTGGAGAAAGGACAAAGGGTGCAAACTAGAACATAAGAAGTCCACTTCAACATGAGGAAAAACTTATTTTCTCTGAATGTGATGCAGCACTGGAACAGGCTGCCCAGGGAGTTTGTGGAGCTTCCTTCTCTGGAGATGTTCAAAACCAGCCTGGGCATGTCCCTGTGCAAACTGCTGTAGGTGAACCTGTTTTAGCAGGGAGGGTTGGACTAGATGGTCTCTAGAGCTCTCTTCCAACCCTTACCATCCTGTGATTCCATGATTCTGTGACAATTAGCTTGATCCATTTATTTTTTTTAAATGGATTACAATTCATTGTTACATTTTAAGGCATTTGAATTTGATGAGCTGTCTATTTTACCATGCACTGAATCCCTCTACTGCTTAAAGATCTTAGAGTCACTGACTGATGTAAAGAGAGAAATAAACGCAAAAAACACATTTGTCACAGTTATGACATAACCTAGTATGATCATTAACATGTTAAATACAATTTTTTTGGTTATGTAGATGAACAAATGAAAATGTATTTTTTTTTATCTCATTTGGTCTAGAAATAAGGAACTCTGCAGGAGGAGAAATTTCTTGAGACGGCAGCTTTGCAGCCACATGACCTACTATGAGAAGAGCATGTGAATTGCCAAAAGTAGAGCTCAGATAAAACAGATCATGAACTTCTGAAAAAAAAAAAAATCTATTTTTAAGACAGTATCTTTCATAAAATCATAAAAATCCACCTCATTTGGACTAACAATAGAAATCTGCAGGAAAATAAATTCCTTGAGAAGGCAGCTTCAGTCACCTCTACTTCTGTCTCAGTTTAAAGGAAA